>LOJH01005698.1:7580-36096 GCA_001685095.1 Ellobius talpinus | reverse complement strand
TCTCTCTCTCTCTCTCTCTCTCCTCTCTCTCCTCTCTCTCCTCTCTCTCCTCTCCAAGACAAGGTTTCTCTTTGTAACAGCCCTGTCTGTCCTGTCCTGGAACTCGCTTTGTAGACCATGCTGGCCTTGAACTTACAGAGTGCTGAGACCAAAAAGGCATGTACCACCATGCCCGGCTTTGCTCTAACTTTTGAAGAGAATTTTCAAATATTGAAAATTTGAGAGGCTGAAGGGATAGCTAAGTGGTTAAGAGCACATACTGCTCTTTCAGGAGACCAGAGTTTGGTTCCCAGCACGAAAATCAAGCACCATACAAATATCTATAACTCCAACTCTGGGAAATAAAAATCTTAAAAAAAAGAGAGAGAGAGAAATGGTGAAGCCAAACAGTGTCTCAAACTATAATCCTTCATCTGTTAGGAGGCTAAGGCAGGAAATACTGAGGTAAGGTGAGTCCCCAGGTGACCTATAGAGTGAGTGGTCCAGCTTGGGAATCAGAAAAGTTGAGAAATGCTATAGCTGCGAGTGATATTGCTTGCCTGTAATCCTGTTATTTGAGAGAAAGGTGGGGGATTGAGAGTTCAAAGTCATCCTCAGCTACGTAGCACGTTAGAGACCAGTATGTTTCCCAAAAGCAGAGAAAGGAAATGGTGGATCATATATGCCCACCACCCTGGATTTGATAATAGTTGTTATGTTTGTGATATTTGTGTACACAATGTACATAAATACACAAACAGAAACACTTAAACATCAGAGCCAAAGTATTTGAATGTAAATTACAGACATGTTTAATTCTTAAATATTCAAGTATGTATCCTCAAAAATAACATTATCCTTCATAACATTATTATTTTATGTGTATAAATATTTTGTTTGCATGTATGTATGTGCATCACTTGTGTTACTGGTGCCTGTGAGGTTGGAGAAGGCATCAGATTGATGGTAGGGAGTCACGATGAGGGTGCTAAGAATCAAATCCTGATCCTCTGGAAGAACAATAAGTTCTCTCGACTGCTGAGCCATCTCTCCAGCCCTTATTTTTTTTCCATACCTAACCCACATCTCATTTTGTTCCAAAAATGTCTTTTATTATCAAGCTAGCAATTAACCACTGTCGTATTTGTAACTGGGTTTAGGGAAATGGCGAAGCACGGAATTAAATAGGGATAAAATATAGATTAAAGTGAATCTGATCTAAAAGACTTTTTTCTTTTTTTCTATTAAAGCTTCTTTTTCTTCTTCCTAAACATATACAACCTTACTAGAGACACAGTGACTAATACTTGTGTGGTCTTTACTTGAGTCAGATTTTAATTCCTGGGTGTTAAATCATGTTTATGTTTAACTGTCATTGTGCACTATTTGATAAGTTGAGGCCTTTTCTAGTAAGGTTGTCTTTTAAGAAGTCTGAAAGCTATTTCTGTTGGAATTCAGATAGGTTTCTAATCTAATGACCTCATATTCACAATTCTGTGAAAAATAGAAGAAAAACATTGCTGCCTCAGAACTTACTGTGTTAACATATTTGTTAAAAGTAAACATCCAATTTGGGTGCTTTTTGTATTTGCATTTAAACTTTTAGCTGTACAGGTCAAGTGACTAAACCGGTAATTAAATAGCTGAGACTAGTGAAGAATTTGGGGAAGGATTTAGATGTTGAATTGTTTTTTTGTTCCTCTCACGTAAGGGAGACATCTAGCTTTCTATTTTGTGCCTCTTGTGCCTTTATCACTTGGCCCCAGGTTCCTAATCATACCCTTTGTTTTCACTCTTTGATTTTTACTTTTGATTACCCATTTCTCACAGGAAAATTATGCCCATGTACTTTTTTATACCAAGGGCAGCTTTACCTCTCAGATCCTGTTTCTAATCCCTCAACAAAACGGAACAAGACTAGATTGAATGGTATGTGTAATGTCACATAAGTTGAATAACTTAGAACGTGTAACAGGAGGATGTCTGAGGTTTCAGCACTAAACAAGCTTGATTAGTTGGAAGCACTGTAGAATGCTATGCTAAACAGTACAGAGATTATTTCTGTGCTCTGCTTTTAATTGAAGTAAAGTTATATATTAGAAAAAAGTTTTTTCCATTTTCCCTGCATTATTATGAGCATTTGAATATGATATTTATCATAATTATAATTGCCCTTTGTGGTTTTGAGGGCATAGTCTTACTACCTATTAATTGTGTTCTTAAAGAATTATTAATTGCGTTAACTAGTTTTAGGATAAAATTCATAAAGAATTTTGGTCTGAGAAGCTCACAAGAATTAGCTTTGTGGCTTTGGGCTTTTCATTGTCCTGATTGTGGAAAATTACATGTTTAATTCCCTTTTTAAAAAAAAATTTATTATGTATACAATATTCTGTCTGTGTGTATGCCTGAAGGCCAGAAGAGNCCTTTGGAAGAACAGGCAATGCTCTTAACCGCTGAGCCATCTCTCCAGCCCCCATGTTTAATTCTTTTAAGATGAGATTATTAAAGCTTATTGCATCTGAACTTTTAATTTTTATTTGAGTGTTGTAGCCTTGTTTTTTTGGTGAGGCCATTTAAAATAGCCGTCTTTCTGAATAGGACTGGTACCTTAGCAAGATACCCAGTCACCTTCCATTCTTCTGGCTCCCTTCTGTCTCCTTCCCCCTTTCTTTTTCCTTCCTCTTCTTCCCCTCATTTCCTTTCAAGTCTTCTTTCTTTGCATATACCCCTTAGAGAGACATCTTGAGCATCTTATCCACACAGTTTTATTTCCTTATAGACGGGAGAATTAAGAACAAAAATGAGCCAATCTCATGAAGATAGTTTGACCAGTGTAGCCTGGAATCCAGATGGGAAACGCTTTGTGACTGGAGGTCAGCGCGGGCAGTTCTATCAGTGTGTAAGTATTGAGTGCCTCCTCACCAGGGTATGCCTATTTTAAAAGTCAATTGAACTGTTTGCTTAATGATTTTTAAAATTTACAGTTGCCGGGCATGGTGGGACACACTTTAAATTACATAGTAGAGGCAGACAGACCTCTAAGTTCTACATGCTAGCCAAGGTTACATAGTAAGACCCATCTCAAAAAAAAAGATTAAATAAAATGAAGGTTCACTTGACACATAGATATGAAAACCTACTTACCATCCTCTTATGAGTATTTAGTAGAATTTTTATTACTTCTTTGTACTTTTAAAACCATTTCTGGTATTCATAAAAAGTGTAAAATTACCTGGGCATGGTCCCAGCATTTGGGAGGCAGTGGCAGGTGGATCTCTTGAGTTTTCAGCCAGCCAGGACTATATAGTGAGACTATGTCTCAGAAAAAATGTACTAATTTATAGGACTGAAAAATTCATCAATTACTTTTGAGTGAGGTTAGGCCTTTGTAAGAAAAATGGTGCTAGCCAGGCATGGTATGGGAAGCTGAGGTGGGAATATTGCCAAGAGTTAACAAGTATCCTGGGAGCTGGGCAGTGGTGGCACATGCCTTTAATCCCAGCACTTGGGAGGCCAGACAGGTGTATCTCTGTGAGTTCGAGGCCAGCCTGGTCTGCAGAGCAAGTTTCAGGACAGGCTCCAAAGCTACAGAGAGAAACTGTCTTGAAAAACCAAAAGAAAAATGAAAAAAAAGTAGCCTGGGTTCTAGTGAGTAAGAGACAAGCCTGGACTGTAAAGTGAGACCACTATCTCCAGAAACAATTAACAGTGCTGTAGAATTGAGGCTGTTGCTCATCTCAAATGGGGCATGGTAGCACACACTAATTGTAGCACTTGTGAGGTAGAAACAATAGGATCGTAAGTCCAAGGTCCTCCTTGGCTTTGTGATCAGCCCTGGATATAGGAGACCCAGTGTGGAACAGCAGCACAGCAAAGCCACAAGAAGGTTGAATTTCATGAATCGACCGAGCCCTGAAGTATCTGAGGAATAGAAGTAATCAGTGCTGCGGCTGAAGAGACGGCTCAGCTGCTGAGCATGCAGTGCTCTTACAGGAGTCAAGTTGGGTTCCCAGCACCCATGTTGGGTGGTTTACAACCACTCTTGCTGCTATCAGAGGATCCAATGCCCCCCCTTCTGGCTTCTGTGGGTAGCTATACACATGTGCACACAACTTCACACAGACACACTTAATTTTAAAAAATAAACCCTTTTTAAAAAAGCGATGGGTACTGACAATTTTTCAGTGATTTAAAGAATCTTACGGTCATAGCTGCTGTGTTGATTGAGATTTTGATGTCAGTTTTGAGTCTGGGTCACCATGTAGCCCTGGCTATCCAATCATTCCATGTAAACCAGACTAACCCCAAACTCACAAAGATCCTCCTACATATGCCTACAGATGCTGGGATTAAAGGCATGTACCACGACACCTGGCAATTGCAAATTATTTGATTAAACTAAGGTAAATTGTCCTATGACATACAAATGCAGTGTCCCTAAGCTTTGTCTAGGGCCCACATGTCACACCTGTCACTTCTCACAGGGTTCTAGTACATGTTTTCAGATATTTCCCCCACTGCATCACTTCAGTTGAGTGTTTATTTAGATAAACTGTCTGTAGTTGACCTCTGCAGAATAAAACACATTTTACTAGACTGTGCAGTAGGCTTCATTTCTTCTGGGTAGGTCATTTAAACTACTTCCAGGGCGGCTCACTGACAATTTAATACCTCCCTGGGTAGGTATTACAAGCTGCCCCTTTCTAGTAAAATGAACCTTATGGAATTTATTGTGGTTTGTTTTAGTAGGTTATAAGCTACTAGTTCTAACCTCCTAGTTCTCTTTTTTTTTCATATCCCAGCTTTGCATGTCAGAGTACAGTGTTTGCAGGCCTGTAGTCAAACTCTCATAATTTAAAATACTTGTAGAGTAGTTTGACTAGATCAGCCTCAGACAAAAACAAAGCTATTTTCATAAGTCATTGTCAAGTATTTACATCTGGTTTGCTTTCTGAGTGGTTTTGTTTTTTTGTTTTGTTTCCCTGCTTAGGACCTGGATGGAAATCTTTTGGACTCCTGGGAGGGGGTGAGAGTGCAATGCCTATGGTGCTTGAGTGACGGCAAGACTGTACTGGCTTCTGACACACACCAGAGAATCCGGGGCTACAACTTTGAGGACCTTACAGATAGGAACATGTAACTATTATTTTGTTTCCAGTAGAAATGTCTAATTAAGCAGGGCGCAGTGGTAGGCATACCTTTAATCCCATCACTCCAGAGGCAGAGGCCAGCCAGTCTGTTGAGTTCAAGGCCAACCTGGTCGACAGAGCAAGTTCTAGGATAGCCGGGACTACACAGAGAAACCCTGTCTTGAACCTCCCCCCCTCGAAAAAAAAGAGGGGGAGAATAGTCTTAATTTATACGAAAATGTGTATATAGTTGGGATTTTGTTTATTGTTTCTATTGGTGTTTGAATTGGTGTTATGGGGTACTTATTAACTCATTCTTATTGACAGGTATGTAAGACAAAAGTGTCATTAAGCTAAAATAGTTTATAGTCTCATAATTTGAAGTTCTTGACTCTTCATTTGCTTTTCCTGAAAAAATTATTTCTGATTACAGAGTACAAGAAGATCATCCTATTATGTCATTTACTATTTCAAAAAATGGCCGATTAGCTTTGTTAAATGTAGCAACTCAGGTATGTTTTTTGTAATTTTTTGCAACTTTCAGAAAAATTCAGCTTAGTGAAAATGTGCTTTTGTTTTTAGTCTAGCTGATAATGTATGTGTTTAATGCTTAAATATATAGGAATAAGCTATTTAAGCATTTTGCACAAATAGAAAATAAAAGTGTTCCAGTGGGCAAAGGAATATTCACAAATTACTGTTAAAGAGTCTATTGGGGCTGGGTGTATAGCCCGCACCATTAATCCCAGCGCTCAGAAGGCAGAATTGTCAATCTCTCTGAATTTAAGAGCACTTCGAAGCCATTGAACTAGCTCAGTGTTTCTTACCTGTGGGTCAAGACACTTTTGGGGTTGAATGATCCTTCACAAGGGTCACTTATTAGATATCCTGCATATCAGATATTTATATTCAATTCATAACAGTAACAAAATTACAGTTATGAAGTAGCAACGAAAATAATTTTATGGTTAGGGTCACCACAACATGAGGCACTATATTAGAAGACCCTAGGCTAGATTGTCTGCCTTTTAATAAATAAAACAAAAAAAAAACTACTAAGCTTCATGATGTCATACATGCCTGAACTCTTAAAAAAAACTTGAGGGTGGGATATAGTGGGGAACACTTTTTGTCCTAGTATACAGGAGGTAGAGCAGGCAGATCTCTGAGTTTGAGGCCAGCCTGGTTTACAGAGCAAGTTCTAGGACAGCCAGGGCTACACAGAGAAACCTGGTCTCAAAAACAAAAAAGCACAGCAAACAGACCTAGGAGGATCTATCAGCTCCAGGCTACCCTAGAGTATTTGGTGGGATTGTCTTTTTTTAAAAAAAAAATAAAGGTCACAGACGGGAGCCAGAACTAGCCCTGTCTTTAAAAAACAAAAACAAAAACTTCTTTTTTCTTTCTTTTTGCCTGCAGGGAGTTCATTTATGGGACTTGCAAGACAGAGTTTTAGTAAGGAAATACCAAGGTGTTACCCAAGGGTTTTATACAATCCATTCATGTTTTGGAGGCCATAATGAAGACTTCATCGCTAGTGGCAGTGAAGGTAATGTGTCGCTGTTGGCTCACTACATAGGTGAATTTAAATGTCTGTGGTTCTCTCCCAGTTTATCAGCAGGTGTCAGATAGAAGATTAAGGTTTTTAGTAGATTATCGAATATATTCTTAATGTTACCTTTTGGGGAATGGCTTGAATCCTTGATGTTTTGGTTTGGTTTTGATTGTTCATTTTCCCGTTGTTGGTGATGGAACCCAGGGCCTTAAGCTGCTAGTGTTCTGTGCCTGTAATAGATTAGTGGAACCTGTCCTAATCATGTTTTAGACATGCGTTTGATGTTTGAATCAAATCAAAATTTACTTAAATCATTATACCTTTATATAATTGGTTGTTTTCAAAGGTCGGAAAAGTCAGACTTGCTGGTCATAGTGGCACATGCCTTTAATCCTAGCACTCGAGAGAGATGGAGGCAGAAACAAGTGGATTTCTGTGAGTTTGAGGCCAGCCAGGTCTACATAGTGAGTTTCAGGATAGCCAGGACGATATAGAGAGATCCTGTCTCCAAAAACCAAAAGTTGGTTATTATGATTTACCTATATTTCAACAGAATCATTATTTCTACTAAGGCTATGGAAAATAATAATGATTTTTTTAAAGATAATGTGTGTGTCTGAGCAACACATTTATGCTGATAGATGTTATGGTTTCAGAAAAACTCAAATTAACACAATTGTCTTTCTAGTAAACTTGGTTTGTAGATGACAAATACCTGTGTTTTTAGATAAACATGTGCCTGAACAGCAGAGAGATTAGTTTTCCATTATTTCAGATTACTTCAGTCACGGTCTCTACAGTGTGGGAGAAGCAGAGTACCCATCTCCTAGCATGAGGAAGATTTCATTACACACATAAAGTACTTTGTAAGCTCCCAATAAAGGTTTTCATCTAATTGCTGCAGTTTTCCAGTTTGGATACCTCGTTTCTCTGTCACCTCCACAGAGTACATCATCTCTATTCTGGGCTGGTTTATGTTCAGATACCTTATTTGTATCTGGAGTTGTTCTGTTAACAAATGTATCATGTATAGGTCTGGATGGTTGGGAGGTTGGGAGTCACCTTACACGGGTGCTTGGGAACTGAACTCTAGTCCTCTACAAGAGCAGTAAGCAAGCATTAACTGCTGAGCCATCTTGCCCCAGGTTGTGATTAGCATTAGTCACAAATGAACAGACTACTGCAAGTAGCTGTTTTTGTGGCTTCAGAGCTAGGTACCTTGAATAGGAAGAAAAAAATTACAATGTATTAACATGGCTTTTCACAGAAGTTACTTAACTATTTTATTTTTTTCCTCCCTTTAAGATATAATATTGAAGAATCATGTTCTGTGTGTAGTAAATGGTAATTTTGTTTATGACATGGCTCTCTAACACTTCTCTGAATTGCTCTACATTTAGATCACAAGGTTTACATCTGGCACAAACGAAGTGAACTGCCAATTGCAGAACTGACAGGGCACACGCGCACAGTTAATTGTGTTAGCTGGAACCCACAGATTCCATCTATGATGGCCAGTGCCTCAGATGACGGCACTGTTAGAATATGGGGACCAGCACCTTTTCTAGACCACCAGAATATTGAAGGTAAGGCACACAGTCCTTGTGTTCTCCAGACAGATACTGCTCTGAGTGACAATACTTTTAAATAGCAGCTTAAATGTAGAATATGACTTTTTTTATTTCACCTTTTCACTTTATAAAAAGAATTTGAAAAATCTAAGATTGTTTTATTTGTTGTTTTTGGCTAGGCAATGAAGAAAGTAAGCTGCAATGTACTTCCTCATTTGCATCAAGTTAACTATAGTATACTTTAGAATTTTGGGGGTTAAGAGATGGGAACATGCTAAGTGTTAGCCTCATAAGTGTGGGGACTTAAGTTTGGATCCCAAAACCCATGTAATGCTGGTGTATAGTAGTGTGAGTCTATAATCCCTTTACTTTTATGGAACATGGTAGGTGGACACATAGGAGAATCGCCAGAAGCTGCTAGGCCAGCTAGGCAGACATGTACAACAGAGAACAAGGGAGATTGTCTCTCGGTGGAAGGCAAGGACTGACACCCAAGGTTGTCCTCTGACATCCACAGATCTTGCACCTGCAGGTATACACTTGCATGCACATACAGATTTTATTAAAGTGATGCTTCATCTTACTATGTAAATATGATATATGAAATGTTTTATGTACTTGAGAACTAAACAGTGTATAAATTCTGAGAAACTTTCATTTTATTGATCATCATTTTTGGGTTTTACTAATATGTTAGCACCATATAGCATGCTAACATTAACTGTAACCATGTCTTATGGCGAAGGAAAGAAGGAACTAAAATTTCTGTGCTGCCTATGTGCCAAGTAGCATGTTCAGCGTATATTTGCTCTCCGTGTGTTCATGGTCTTGTAAGAGGAACATTTTTACTCTTCATTTTATAGGGAAGGAACCAAAATATGACAGATCTCGTTAATTTGTTGAATGCTGCCATTTGGCAAGTCTAGGTCTGGAAGGTTTTTCCCACCACTTTAATACTTGATGAAGAAAGTCATAAAGCTAACAGATGAGGATAAATTCTTGATTAAATATAATAATACTAGAGAATAAGACATTTTATGTAAATGTCTTTTTTCGCTCAAAGAGAACAAGTAAAATGTCTCATTTAGAGAGGAACACTTACAGATTGTTTTGTTCAGTATGTTCCACCAACTGGTTGTTGCTGTTTTGTTTTTCTCATGTGTGTGCTGTGTGCCCATGCTACCTGATGTGCATGTTGGGAACAGAATGACAGTCCTCTGCAAGAGCAACAAGTGCTTTTAACTGCTAAAGCCATCTATCTCTTCCAACCTCCCACCTAAACGATTTAGGAAGAAAAACACTTAACAGTTTCAACTAATGATTTTCATTGGAGGGAAGTTAGCTTTTTTTTTTATGACAGAGATGAAGCCTGTGCACGCCTTTAATCCCAGCACCTGGGAGGCGGCAGAGGCAGATGGACCTCTTGTCTGAGGCTAGCTGGTCTACAGAGCAAATTATGATCTTTGGACATCTGCATCTGTAATTATCTGTACTTTTATATTTTATTAGTCAGTCAGAATGTGATTGGAAGAAGTAGGACAGGAGCTGTCTACTTAGCAGCTTCATCTCATAAGTGGTGCTGGCAGCAGAACAGTGGGATAAGAGTTGCACTTTGTACTTCGTGACTTCAGTGGGTGCCAAACACTGGCTCAGTTCCCAGATCAGGGCCAATTCAGCGATGTTCATTATGCTACACCAACATAGGTCTGACCCTACAGATATGGTCATTCTCATTTCAAATAAAAGAAGTACTTTTTGAGAATATCCTTTGTAGTCTTTTCCCACATACAATGAAAACATTTTTCTATACCTTTTTAGAATAGGAATTTGGAAATATAAGTGGCTTAAAAATAACATTCAAAGAATGTAGTCTAAGGTTATGTCATTTAAATACTTAACTCAAAACCATATATCTATGATATAAAAAGTTTGTACATTTGTTGGGTACAGGAGGGTGGTGGGTACACATCTATGTTGAATCAATGGACTGCTTGCTGGAATTGGTATCCTTCCCCCATATGGGTTCTGTTGATTGAGCTTAGGTCTTCAAGTTTACCAGCAAGTGCTTTTACCCGTGGTGCCATCTTATTTGTTCTTAAATTTGTCTTTATGTGTTATGGATTTTTTGCCTGAATGTGAATCTGAACCACGTGTGGTGCCCACAGAGACCAGAAGAGGCTGTCTGATTCTCTGGGACTGGAGTTAGAAACTTTTAAAATCCCACTATGTGTGTTATGGGAATTGAACCAGGACCCTCTGAAAGGACAGGCATTGTTTTTTAACTGCTGAGCCATCACTCTACCTCCTGGCTTAATTTCTAATCTTTTATAATGAGTTACAAGATTGATTGCCTTAGTTACTTTCTGGGTTTTGTTTGTGGGGTGTATAAAATGGAATAGGATGAAGTATTTATACATGCTATATAAGGTATATACATGAACCTTGAAAAAGTATAGTAAATGAAACACACCAGAAACAAAAACATACAGACACACAATATGCTGTGATTGCATGTTATATTGAAGTGGTTTAAAAATAGGCCAATCTACAGAGAATAGAGGAATATTTGGGGGTTTTTTTGTTTGTTTTGTTTTAAATGGGGATTTGTGTGATTGCTACAAGATGGTAAAGTTGGTCTAAAATTGTGTGCTGCTGTTATATAAGCTATCAATATATTAAAACTATTAAGTACTTAAATGAGTGTATTGTTATGGTATGCGAACTCTATCTTAGTACAGGTCATATATACACCGCTCCCAAATGGAGCTGGATGATGCAGGAGGCCTCAAGCTTTAGCAGCTGAAGGGATTGAATACATATAGTGTGCAGCTCTGCCTTGTATTATTAGTTTTCTTTCATTGTTTTTGTTGTATACTAGCAAAATTTTCTTATCACAATTATCTATTTCAAGGTTAATTTTAAAAAATAGGGAATTCTGCCAGGTGGTGGTGGCACACGCCTTTAATCCCAGCACTCAGGAGGCAGAGGTAGGTGATCTCTTGAGCTCGAGGCCAGCCTGATCTACAGAGTGAGTTCCAGAACAGCCAGGGCTGTTACATAGAGAAACCCTGTCTTAAGAAAAGAAAAACCAAAATAAATTAATAAATGAAATAGGGAATTCTGTCAGGCATGGTTATGCACACCTTTAATCTGGAGACAGAGGCAAGTAGAACTCAAAAGTTCAAAGCCAGCTAGAGCTACACAGTGAGACGGTCAAAAAGTAACATAAAATTATAAAATTCTAATATTCATCCCTTTTCTGTATTATTCAAAATAATCATGAGGTTACATTATAAGATATAACCTAAAACCTGAGGGAGATACATTAAGGACTATGAAAATATCAAGAATTTATTTTTGTTACTTATTCTGCTGTTTATATGCTAATGCGGATTTTGAAACTTTCTAACTGGTATCTTATTTTTCTTTTCTTTTTCTCTGCACGTTTTCATCTTGTCTTCACTCAGAGGAATGCTGTAGCATGGATAGTTGATGGCGAGTTGGAGCAGACGACTTCTGTTTAACTTAAAATTAGTCGTATTTTAATGGCTTGGGATTTGGTGCAAACAAACATGATTGATAGCTGGACAGACATGCTCATCATGAAAAAAAGAACCATTTCTGAAGCCCGATTGGGGCCAAACATTTACACCTTGCTTCATAGTAACCAGTTGATGAAGCACGTCGTTAGAACGTTGTTGGACACCATGTTGAATTATTCCCCATCGGTTGTGAAGAACTGTGCTACATTCAGGCTTACCCATTGAACTCAGTATATATATATTTTTCCCTCCTGCCTTTTGTCTGGTGGGATACCATTCTTGTTGCTCTTCTGTGTAATGAAGTTCAAATGCTTGTTTGGAAACTTTATTTAACTGTTTAGAAGGCTTGATAGGAAGAGTTCATTAGTCTGAAGAGTATACATTGGACAGGAAAGAACTTCCTTTTGTTTCTTCAAATCTTTCCGCCTTATTTAGCTTGAGATCTTTGCAGCTTGGTTCATGGATTCTAGCCTTGCCCATTGCGCAGTATATACTGATCAGACGATAAACAGTGAACTATGTCAAAAGCACTCTCAATATTACATTTGACAAAAAGTTTTGTACTTTTCACATAGCTTGTTGCCCCGTAAAAGGGTTAACAGCACAATTTTTTAAAAATAAATTAAGAAGTATTTATAGGATTAAAGTGACTTCATTTGTATCCATTTGGAATCTAAACCAGCTTTAAAAGAGTTTCCTCTGTGACCCAGATATGCAGTGTGACTGATGCTCTTCTGGAGTACCACCTGAGATGGCATGGTCAGAGACAGTGCTCAGAAGGACATGGCACAGGAGAGTAGAGAGATACTTGGAAGGCTCTCCCTTTTTATTTTGTTCCCGAAGGGACATCAGTACCTGATGTTGAAGAAATTCAAGATTCAAAAGGAGAATTTTATAAATACACCAACATAAAAACCAGCCATCAGTCTCGGTTTTCAGGAAAGCTTGTTCCATGTTCTTCTGCTCTTGGTGTGATCTAGTAAAAGTAGACATCAGAAAATAGGCTACTTTGGGAATTTATAGTGTAGTTGAAACTTAGAAGAATTCAGCAGGTTACAAACATAAATAAACTGGGATTAAAACCTCAGTCATTTCTTCTAGTTGCCCTTAATGCCCAACATATAGGGACACTGGAATTTAAAGGAGATTCCTTCTCAGCTTTTCAGATGTTGCCATACTGAACCTCATTCAAACTGGTGCTGTGGACAGTCTTTCCCTCTCCTCCCCCTTGTAGTTTAAGGGACGGTTTCCTTACGGGAACAAAGACTACTCATTTTGAAGACTACATCCAACGTCTGATGTTCATGGTGTTTTTAAACCCACAGCCACTTGCTCTAACAGTCTCCCTTGAAATGCCCTGTTGTCAATAGATAATGAGGGTGACCACAGCTATTAGGAGAAGTGGAATCACTCCCAAAGTATGATCCTGCTGAAGAAAAAAACATCTTGTACCAAGTTGCCCTGGAGGCTGAGCCAAATCTATGGCGTTCTCACCATGATCATACCCTTTACAGCCCTAAGAGGAGAGAGGCTTGGATGGTAGAGGTCATGAGGGGTGGTAGCAGGGAGGAGAAAGTCAGGAAAAGGGAGAAGAAGAAAACACATTTGGCCTTAAAATAGTGTTCATTCTCCCAAAGCCCACAGTAAGGAAATGGCAGACCGTAGTCAGCGATTATTTTATCAAATTGATGTGTAAAAAGGCTTCAAGCTTCGTTTTGCAGAGACCACCACTTTAGAAAATCAGAGAAATCCTGTTTTGATACTTCCAAGTTAAAATAGTATGTTACCCTTTATCTGGTACTTCATTTCCTGACTGAAGTTACTTTTTACTTTAAGCTTGAATAAAAACTTTCATTTGTTAATGTATATAATTAAGTGGCAACTCCTCTTTACCTCAGTGCAGTTAAAACTGTATTTTGATTGATATACCCTGAAGCCATTAATACATACACCCCAGTCTCTACAGTAACAATCACTAACAAAATGTGGGCAAACAACTCCACAGCTGTTTACAAATGTGGTTACATTGTCCTACATGGTACATATGGAATATTCCCTGAGATCTGTGCCCACTCAGATTCTACTAGCACCCCAAGCCGCACCTAGATCTGAGTTTTCACAGTACTTCTGAAGTACAGTTCAAAACACCTAGAAGTAAAAATGTGGACTGAAAGGGAGGGACATTTTACAAGACCATAACTCCTTTTAAAGTGGAGTTGCAACTATGCAAAGGTGTTCATAGCAGCTAGGTGAATTTGGTTGCCAGGTCTGTCCTAACTGGCAGTTTCCTGTATATACTGGTACTTCACTGTGCCAATTTATTGTAAGCGTCTGCCTCCTATATTTACCCTGAAGTGAACTTGTGAGAAAGATGGTGAAGAAACCCTAGCTTTTATGATGGAAGAACCTAGTGGCAGGATTTTTCTAACCCTTAGCTATTAACTGAAATTTTCTGACAATGTGATAAACCACACAAAGGCTTAAGAGGGAAAGTTTGTCAAGCCTGTCACAAGATACTAACCAATGTATAAACTGAAAAGTACCAATACTTTTTGCACATAGATCAAAATAGTGGAGAATTTTGGCTCCAAAAATCAGGTTAGTAGGCTCAATTCCATGTGCTTAAAAATGTTTTTGTTGTTGTTAATGCATTGATTAAGGGCTAGAGCAAGAATGAAATTAAATGTCTTTTTCCTCTAAATAACTGGTTTTTAGTGGTAAAGTGTTGGATTTGGGAATCACTGAGGTTGGTGTGTGGGTGGTGAGCAAATGAATTAAGAGTGGGAGTTGGGAGAGAGGACAGCTTCAGACTTGAGGTTTCTATTTTATTAGTATTCATGCCAGCTGTACTTCATTGCCCTTGCTGGCCAGATAAATAGCCTAGTAATCCAGGTAAGTAGTTGAAGACAGGAAATTTGTTTACAATGTCCCCATATATTGGCCCATTTTATTGGGTGGGAGAACAAAAAAGGAATTCTCTGACTATAATAATTAAAATAACCTGTTAGACAAACCAAGAGCAATTTTATCAGTTTCCTTAGTCTGAGAAAATGCAAACAGTAATTCAGCAAGGTCAGTGGTTAGGAGTGCTCTGCCTCAACTGGCGTTCTGTGGCATTAATAGAAAATTCTTCTTCCCCACCCCTCCCCACCTTGAAATCTTTTTTAGGACATTGGTTCCTGCAAACAAGAACTGACCCTCTGCCTCCCATTGGGTAAATGTATATCGCACATCTCTTGAAAGGGAACATATCCATGTCATTTACTTTACGGCCGAAGAATGGGGAGGAAAGAAGATAATCTGTCTTAATATCCTTTGTGTCCCAGTTTTTAAATATATATTAGTAGTTTTACTTTAATGCCTCAGTTAGACTTCAGCAAATCTCCCTTTGTTTGCTGGCCAAAGCATTCCCTCCATTTCCGAAACCACACCTGTTTCACTTAAACTGCTAACTTACACTTCGACACTTTGTAAAAACAGGGTGAATTTAATCTAAACTTTGCAGTGTTGAGCTGTTGTTACAGTAGCTGCTCTAGAATTGAAAAAAAAGCTGTATAAACCCATCCCCTATCTATTTAATCCAGACAGCCTGGGTTAATGAAGTTAATAGTATAAAATTTTGTGTGTTTGAGAAAGAACTTGATTCATAAAATAGCCTAGAAACAACTAGGTTGTCATTTTTACTGAAAGTCTAGTGCACATGTAAAGTGCACTCTCTTTAAGACTTGGTTAATACTTGTCTATTTTTATAAGAATGAAATTGTATTCCATCTTTGACTTAGACATTTACATTATCAGGATCAATATGCTAGAATTAATCATAACATTCTTAGGCTCAGAGGGGGGGAATGTTATTGGTCCCTTGAAAGTAAAAGAATGAGTGCTTGTGGGTGCGTGTGGGTGTGTGTGGGTGACGTGTTGAGGGGAGTAGATCACAAAAGCATGTATGTGTTTACAAACCAAGCTGTAGAGATCACATGAAGAACTTGGTGTTGCTCTGGAGATTTCTGAGCTCTGGAGAGTGATATGGCATTGTGTGATGTAGCTCACCCAGCTGCTGGTGTGGACTAACAGTTACTATGAACTGACAGATGTTTCCAGAGGATTGTGTTCTTAAACTTTGGGGTTTGCTTTTTTAACTGCCTCTCAGATTATATTTAGTAGTTTAAATTTCTTTATTTCATTAAAGTATAAAAACTTCAGGTCTCATATTTATTTTCACTTGTTCTACTAATTATTTACAAAACACCTTTTGGTTGACATTTATTTTATAAATGTGTGGTATATTAAATGTCTTTAAATTTTTTTGTTTGGTTGAAATTACAGTAACTTAGATTTGCTTTATTGGGATTTTTAAATTTTATTTTAATTACACCTTTTCCATGTCAGTGCACAGCACTTGCCCAGTCCTTTGTATTCCCTTCTCTCAATTCAATAAACAGAATGAATAATTAATTATTGTTGTATTACATCTCAAATGACTAGTTTGCTGAACTGGTGGCCATATCTTGACTAGGGTTTGTGAGTGGAGCCTAAGGAAGCAATTGTTAAGTGTCTTTGAAGAAGGCCATTATGCAGCTAGTCATGGTATGGTTAGATCCCAGAACCTGTACTTAGAAAAGCCATTGAGATAGCTCAGCAGGGCTTTTTCCAAGCCTGGTGACCTGAGTTTGGTTACTAAGGATGCACATGAAGACAACCAACTCCTGCAACAAGATGTGCCCGCCTCCCCCATCCCCAGAAATAAATAATAGAAGGAGAAAATCTGTTTGTGTGTGCATGTATGGCACTGATAAACTGCTAATATACCCAGTTCTTAGTGTATTCCAGCCCCTAGAATAAGCCACTTGATAATATAAGCACAGGTCTATAAGGAGATGGTAATTCCCAGCTTACAGATGAGGGAGAACAGGTATGAAGCTGAGAGTTAAATTATACCTTAAGAGATACGATTTAACTTAGAATTAGTTTAGAGCTAATGTTTTCAGTCATACCATAGTCTCCCCTTAGTCTGTAGGTGGCCACTTTGGAAAAAAATCAAAATTTGTTAGTGTCATTAAAATTAAATGACATAAGATTTCAGGAGGTCTCCATATAATTAAATACTTCAGTTTTCTAGTCTCCAGTCAAGTTACTTAGTATGTCAAAGCTGTGTCACTATAAGATTAGTGAAGGGAACTAATAGTATCCCACCAGACATTGAACTGAGAATTGAAAAAAAATGTTTTTGAAGAGTGATTTAAGACTTAACAAAAGGGATAAAGCAGACTTCAAGGTCATCCTAGTATTCATAGCAAGTTCTAGGCTGGAGAGATGGTTCAGAGGTTAGAACACTGGCTGCTCTTCCGGAGGATCCAGGTTCAATTCTCAGCACCCACATGGCAGCTCACAACTGTCTTTAACTCCAGTCCTTTTGACTTCTGCAGTTAAATGAAAGGTTTATAGACATTCTCCAAATGTATAGGCCTTGTTTAGACGTTAACAAACCAACTACAGAACTTTTGAGCCCTCATGGATTATTATAAAGAGATGGTAAACAGTCTAACTCTAGAAGGCAAGAGGTTTGTGGATTTGAACCTGCCTGAGCTACATAAGGATCCCCCCCCCCGTGATAGTTTATATAGAGCGTATTGGCATTATATTTGTGTATGCTTTAAGGATTCTAAACCTAAAGTGATCTTGAACTTGCTTCAGAGCGTGGTAGGCAGGGAAGGAGGTAGGTTATCAGTACAATGCACTGATTATTACAACTGGTAGAAAATATCAACTAAGAAACATGGGGTCATCTTATAGCAGCTGGAGATGGAGCTTGGTGACTTCAGTACTTGCCTACTAGCGTTTGTGAAGTCATTCTCAGTTCCCAGCACTAAAAGAAACATTCTGGAGGCAATAGCTCAGCAGATAATAGCACTTCCTTATAAGCCTCACTTCAGTCCTCAGCACTCACATAAGAAACCGGATATGGTGATGTGGATCTGTAATCTTGGGAAGCAGAGACAATAGTCATCTGGAAGGTAGCAGTCCAGCTATCCTGGAGTATGCTGTGCGTTGGCACAGATGAGACCCCTCCATCTCAACAAGATGGACGGTGAGAACTGACTCCACAGACTTGTCCATTGACATCCATATCCCTTTGCCCCAGAAAAAGAATGTACAGATTAGCTAGAGGACTTGCCTTGTTTCACAGATCTCTGTTGTCAGTCATAGCCCTCAATTAAATAAGGTTCAGTCCGGTCTGTGGAATAACCAGGCCCAGAGGTAGATCAGTTCCAGAGATGTCAAGGTCTTCAAGGAAACTTCTTGTAGTTGGATCCATGTTCTCTTCCTCTGAGAATGAGCAGTGTGAAGCTAGCTTTGGGAATGGACAAAATACCTTTGTTCAAGTGCCAACCATAAGTAAATGGTAAAGGTGGTAATGGATGTAAGGTGAGGTCAAGTCCCCTAAGTTGACATCACAGATCCCAGGGAGTGGGCTGTGAGGAAGAGATGTCAGGAGAATCATGGAATAGTAGCTCAATCTTATATACCAGTGCTGGGGTGTATAGCTCACTGGTAGAATACTTGCCTTACATGTGCAAGGCCCTGGGTTCATTGCCTACCAATGCAGAAACAAAAACTTAACCTTCCAATCTGATGCAGAGAGGAACTTAAGGCTGGAGAGATGGTTAGCAATTGAGAGCTCTGACTGCTTTCCCAGAGGACCTGGGTTCAATTTCCAGCACTCACACCTGTCTGTAACTCCAGTTCCGGGGAATCTAACACCATACCAGATGCACATAAAATAAAGTTAAACAAATACTTTTTTAAAAAAGAAAACAGGAACTTAGCATATTTGAGCAGTGTAGCTTAAGCAGGCCTTGAAGCAGTGCTGCCTCCGCCTCTGGAGTGCTGAGATTACAGGTGTCCACCTCCTCCACTAGCTTTTAAATCAGCACACGTTTTGACTAGGTTCTAATATTTAGTGGAAACTGATACATAAGTGGGACCCAAGATACAAAAGTGGCATTTTAACAGATATGGCAGAAATTGACAACAGGAAGCCAAACCTCTGCTTCAGTAAGTGGACTGTAATCACCCACCTACCACACCCTCTTCTCCACCCAGCCTCACAGGGAGCAAATGAAAAGCTGTCTTTCTAAACTGACATGACCTTTCTAAAAAGCAGCCTGAGTGTAGTACCAAGTTAGTGCTGTGGCTTGACTGGTAACTACAGTTGAGGCTTTGAATGACCAAGTCATTAGCTAGCTTCCTGCCTTTTAAGATATTTGAGAAAAAGTAGGCTAAAGGGAAATCCAAAGGCTTCACTGAAAATCTTCAAGGACAGCCATATTTTGAACAGCCTTCCTAACCAACTTTACTACATCAAAAATATTTCAATCTATTCTACTACAGGCTATGCCTGGTTTAAAGGACAAAATGTGGGATGTAGCTTGGTTGATACTGAGTTCTAGACCAGTCTAGGACACAGGAGATCCTATTCTTAAAAATGAATGAATACTCTAGGGAGATGACTCTCCAGTTAAGAACTGGCAGTTCTGGAGGACATGGGTTTGTCAGTACTCAGTAGCTAACAACCAGCTGTAACTCCAGTTCCAGAGGATCTGATGTCCTCTTCTGGCTTCTAGGGGCACTGCACACTTGCAGTGCACAGACATGCAATCAGGCCAAACACCTATACATATAAAAATACTTAAAAAAAGACAAAATCTCCGATTGCTGACCCTAGATGGCAAACAATTTCAAATTCGACCCTTCTGTGGTATTGGAGACGAAACCCATAACTGTGCTCATGCTGGAAAGTTGCACTAACACTGAGCCACACCCCAATTCAGCCTATTTCTATGTTACTATTGTCATTATTATTGTTTTTTCAAGATAGGGTTTCTCTGTGTAGTCCTGTTTATCCTGGAACTCACTCTGTAGACTAGACTGGCCTTAAACTCAGAAATCCACCTGCTTCTGACTCCAGAGTGCTCGGATTAAAAGCATGCGCCACCACTGCCTGGCTACTTCTGCATTATTGAAACAAGTTTATCTAGATATTGGAGAGAGATAGTTACACCTAGTATGTGATAGTGCATAATCTGATAAAATATTACTTGTAAGCAAAATTAATTTCAGCAGACTGAAGTAAATCCAACAGTTTCCCTTATAAGCCCAGAAGAGCTTATAATACTTTTAGTGTGCAGCACATTATTGGGCTGGTGACATGGCTTAGTAGTTAAGAGCACTGGCTCCTCTTTAAGAGAACCAGAGAAAACTCCCAGTACTTACATGGCAGCTTGCAACTGTCTGTAACTCCAGTTGCAGGGGACCTGACACCCTCACAAAAACATACATACAAGCTAGACAATCAATATGGTTAAAATAAAAATGTCATTTTAGAAAAAGAATACTTCTAAAGTTAACTGCCTTGAAAAAAGAGAAAGATAGTGGTGTGCTTTGATTCTGCTGTTCCATTGCTGCTTCTCTGAATTAAAGGACATCAATCAGACTTCTTGATGAAAGAGCAATAGAACAACACAATCAGATTAGCTTGTTATTCAATAGCCATTTATTGTTTCTGTGTGCAAGGCACTGTATTAGGCGCCAGGAGAGAAAGGAAGACAACACAAACATGATCAGAGTGGACTCTGCTCTCCAGGAGTGCACAATCTAGAAAGACCAATTGCATACAAGTGACAGCATATGGAAAGTTGTGAGCACTTTTTCCCAGGAGACAGTACAGAGGTTTAAAGTTAAGACCACGTCAGAAGGAGGCCTCTGAGTTCTTACTACATTCTCCTCTTGAGTAGCAGGCATGAAAAGGGATATGACCCAGCATAGAAGCACCCAATGGTAGTCTGCACTGGCCAGGCCCTCGACACTAAAGCCTTTACAGCGGGCACAGGAAGACAGGAACTGAACTGGAGTTCAGATGTCCACACTCTGAGACCTCTGACAGTCCCTAGACCTCTGTCTCCATCTTGGAGATGAGAGTGCTAGAATGTAGAGCCTCACCAGTCCCCTGCAATGCTCATCACTGTACAGCACTGTAGGCACAACCACTTAGGGCCAGTGCTTGCATCCTCATTTTCAGCGTTTATAGAAAACACCCCTCTCCAAAAATTCCAGAGGAATGACTCTCCCAACCCCTTCCTGGCTTTGATACACACGAGCAATATGAGAAACAAAGGGGTTTTGTCTGTAACTAGTGTTTGAGAACAAAGTTTGGTTATCAAAGACTAGGCAGCTTGTGCCTGACAGACAAGTGACAGCCCAAGGGTGCTCCACTACATTGCTTTCAGTTCGGGTGAAGAATACTTGGAGAAGATGAAACATTTTAGCCCAAAGTCCTTCACTACCTTGGAACCACTTGAAGTATGACAGCCTGTCTCAGTTCTATGAATTCTCCAACAGGTCTGCTTGGGAAGCTTGAGTAACACTGATAGGCAATGGCTGGTGGGATATTAAGCAGAAGGTATCCCAGGGAGAAAAGTATGAAAAAGGTAAACACAAAGTAACTGTAACAATGTTACAGCTTCTTAGCCTGTTCCCGGGTTGAAACACAAGATTACTGTTGGGAGAATTTCCATGATTTCAAAGTCCCAAAGATCCAAATTTATTTTGCATGCCATCCCAAATCCTTTTGTCCGGTGTAGACAGAGCACCTCTCCCATTCTGACAGGGAATCTCACTTCCTGGCTGTCTTGCTTCTACCAATTCTCAATAAGACAGGCAACATTTAATCTTCTGGGAAACCACACACTGTTTTACCACCAAGGTTCATCATGCCAAAGTTAACAGTCATGTTTTCTTAAATATCAGTGCTTAAGATACCAACATTAAAGTGCAAATAGGACTGAGGAAGAGTTGCCAGATTCACGCTACACTGCAAGATATGATAAACAGAGTAGGAAGTTAACTGCTTTTGCCTGAGCCAAAGGCTTAGGTATTGCCGTGTGCATGCAGTGGCTTGTACTGGGTTTCCCAATCCACACAGTGATCAGTGCAGAAGAAAAGGAGGTGAGATTAATTCTGCACCAAGTGAGTACTCACAGGTTGTTTCACTAACAATGACCAACCAATTTCCTAATTCTGAGTGTCTTCTACCAAGTCACCGGTCTCCAAACCCATTAAAACATATTACTAGAGATGAAATACAAATGGAACAATTATGATGTGTGAGGGTGGGGTGGAGAGGGAATCATGGAGATACAAGCTTTAAAATGAAAGCTCTTGATAAAATCTTGATTTTAAAATTTATTTTTCCTTTCTATATGCAGGGATTACATTGTACCTGGGCACATGCCTTATAAGGTTTCAAATACTGCAAAGAAATATATTTTAAAATGTCATTTTCTGTTGAAAGGCTTAGCTGAAAAGTCCCCAAAATCCTTAAGCCACATTAACATGAAGTTGCCACAATATAAAGAAGGGGTAATTAACTTTCTTCTTTTGTCCAGGTTTGTATTGCTCTCTGCTCTGGCTTTTCAGACTTCAAGACAACCCAGCTCATTTAGTAAGGGCTCTTTTAGGTGTGTCCTTTATTTCTTTGGCATGCAAAACTGGCACACATTCCTACCTCTACCAAACAGCCACAAAGGACACGAAACACCTTCATGTGTTGGGGTTAAGAATCAGAAATCTACAAAAACTCAATTCATTTTTTGTAAATACTTTATGTGGTAAAAATACAGCAAAAATAGGTTTTTTTGTTCAAAGACCAAAATATATACTGCTGTGGTCATGGTTTTAAGGGTGGTTTAAGTAGTCGCTGGCTCCTCAGTTGTGCAGTGTAGTGTAGGTTGGCTTCAACCCTGACTTCTCCAGCTTCAGTCATTTATCAAAGCTAGAATCATACTGTGGAAAGAAGAAACTGGAATTACTAATGTTTCCTTAGGACTCTCCTGGAATCCAGCCTATTCAGCCCTGCATCCCCAGGCTCACCAAGACACACTGCAGTCACTTAAACCTAATAGCAATACTCAGATAAAAGCCTCTAAAAACAGTAAACAAACTGAGATAAGAGGAAGAGAGTAAAATCTAAAACCAATTTGGTATTGTCATTAAAAAATAAGTAGGGGTTAGAGAGATGGCTCAGAACACTTTCGCTCTTCAGAGGACCCATGTCAGGTGGCTCACAACAGCTACTTTTAACTCCAGTTTCAGGGGACCCAGTGCCTCTGGCCTCCAGGGGCACCTGCACTCATGCACATATCCACATGCACAAGCACTCACAAAAAAAACACAATAAACTCTTTACAAATAAAATATGGCCGGGCACATGCCTTTAATCCCAACACTGAGGATGCAGAAGAAGGCGATCTCTGAGTTAGAAGCCAGCCTGGTCTACAAAGCGAGTTCCAGGACAGTCAAGACTATACAGAGAAACCCTGTTTCAAAAAAACCAATAAAAATAAAATAAAAGCTAAGGCCAGTGGAAAACCACCACCACCAACCACACACGTTAACTCCCTACCCAGATGTCTGCCTTGTGCAGAGTCCCAGCATTCTGCTATTAACCCAGCAGTTTCTATTCACAAGGAGCCTTGGAAGCACCTCCTTTGGGAAGCTGACCTTGTTCATGCTCCTGTGTGGTCTGGCTTGCAAGCTAGTCTTGATTAGTGAGCTGTGAGGACAGCAAGACCCAGGCCCCCCTCTTTCAAATATAATCCTTCCCTTCAATGACAGGGATCAACCTTGCTCTTGAACAACTGATCAAGATCAATCTTGATTAACAGACCAAAACTACTGCAATGCTCAGAAATAACCTTGGTGTTACTAACAAATAGGCATATCAAACTTACTCAGTATACAATGCAGATTAAAGGTAGTCGCTAATATTTTGAAAATATTTTTGAGTTTACTATAGGTAATAAACTTTACATGCACTTCGTTCATGCTATAATACATTAGGTAAATTAGTAACAACCCATTTCAGATGAAAACCCAAAGCACACAGAGGCTAAGAAGCACTTCCCAAATCTCACACTAGGTAGTAGAGCCCAGATCCCACTAGGTGAGCACCTTGACCTACAAGCCAAAGACCCATTGGGCTCCACCATTCTCTAAACATGGGAACATTTTTTCCAAAACTTTAATTCCATTTAACAATCCCTGAATGCCTGCTACTGTAGCAGATGTGAGAGAAGCATAAAACCCCTGAAATAAAAGCTGATTAATTGGTAATACAATCACTTTTGAACAAAAGCATCCATTCCAACCCTTTCAACTATGAATGACATTCAGAGGTAAAGCAACAACGATGTGGCTAAAAATGACAAGCTTTTAAGCTAACAAGGGGAAAGGAAGGATAGAAAAGGGGAGAGAACTCTAGACAAGAGTCACACAGGCTCTAAAGAATTACATCCTTAAACCTGCCCCTAAAATGCTACTTCCACTTTTTTGTTTTCTTACTTGTTTGTTTTGGGTCTTTTGTTTGTTTTTCTTTTCAGTTCAGGGTTTCTCTGTGTAACAGCCCTGGTTGTTCTGGAACTTGATGTGAGGACGAATTCATAGACATTACCTTCCTCTGCCTCCGGAGTGCTGGGATTAAAGTAGTGAGCCACCACTGCCCTTGTTTTCTTGCTTTTGAAATAGTATCTTGCTATAACTTACTAAGTAGTCCTGGATGGTCCTGAATTTGTGATTCTGCTGTCTCAGCCTCTCAAAGGCAAGGACTATAGATGTGCAACACTATTCCTGGCTCAAATAATGGTTTTTA
This sequence comes from Ellobius talpinus, assembly GCA_001685095.1. NCBI lineage: Eukaryota > Metazoa > Chordata > Mammalia > Rodentia > Cricetidae > Ellobius > Ellobius talpinus. Next base: position 11,611 of record LOJH01005698.1, on the reverse strand, counting down.
AAAACCAGTATCTTGGAGCTGGAGACATGGTTCAGTGCTTAAGAGCACTTCTTGCTCTTGCAGAGAACCCAGTTTCAGTTCCCAACACTTACATGGCAGCTCATAACTGTAACTCAAGTTTTAGGGGATCTGAAGCCTTCTGAGCTCTAGAGCACCAGGCACAAATGTGGTACTCAAGCATAAATGCAGGCAAAACACCATACACATAAAACTACAATAACTGAAAACCAAAACCAAACTATTATCTTCCCAGAAATAAGAGGTTCACACCTATAATACCAGCACTACAGAGATGAGATAAGAGGATTGCCATAAGTTCTAGGCCTGACTGGACTACATAGTGAGTTCTAGGATAGCCATGGTTACATAGCAAGATCTGGTCTTAACCAAAACAAAATAAAAACCTACAAACAAACACTTTAAAATGTTTTACTTAATAAGTTTTTTTTGACTGCATCTCTGTCTGTGCATCATGTGCATGCCTGGTACCCACAGAGGTGAAACCAAAGCTAGAGATGGAGATGAGCCACCATGAGGGTGCTGGGACTTGAAACTGGATCCTCTGAAAGAGCCAGTGCTCTTAACCACTGAGCCATCTCTCCAACTCCCTTTTTCTATTATTTCTCCCCCTCCCCTTTTTTTTGAGAGAGGATCTTACCATGTTGTCCTGGCTGGCCTGAACTCACTATGTAGGCCAACTCAGAGATCTGCCTGCCTTTGCCTTCTGAGTGCTGAAGTTAAAAGAATATAACACCATGCTAACACTATGCCTGGCAGAACAAGAGTTTCTAATCATTAGGAATACACACACACACAAACACACACTTCCATAGCTTTTTGTAATGGAACAGTGAAAAAACTCTTAGCTAGATTCTAAGACAGAAGACGAATAGCAATGACAGTTTTAGAACCTGTTAATAGCCTCAACAGCTAAGGAATAGCTTAGGTATTATAGAAACCTCTTTTAGGTTAGATAGAACACTAAATTAATGACATACATAAAAAAATCTCCGCAGACACAATAAATTCAGATAATTCCCCCCAAAGTTTTAGAATGCCAGTACAAAATCTTATAGTACAATAATACCTCAGGAACCAAAACAGCATCCAGTATGCTGTAAAAAGTACTCTAAACTTACCTATAGAGATACATGAAGAAACAGAGCAGGTAGAAACCAAGCTTGATCATGGCTTCTTTCATGTGTGACTTTAACTGCCCCCGATTGTGTATTTCTGTTGGATCAAACACTCCCATATTACCACTTGGCACCATAATGAACCTGATAAAAGATACATACATTAGAAGGAAATTAAATCTCTGCATGAATACTGGAAAACAGTAATCAACCTGCAAATGTAGACCAGTCCTTGCAGCCTTAAATTCAAACAAAATAGAGCAGTATAATGACATATTGGGCTATCATTTGGTTTTCTTTTTTTCATTTAATTTTCTACCCACTAAAACAAATGTAGTAATAATACCTAGTAAATTCTGAGAACTTTTAACACATCGTCTGTCTCTCTTTAGCTCTTTCTCATTAGATACGAGTTAAAAGAGGTTCCAAAACCAAATTAATGTTTTATTTTAAAGTTCTCAGAAACTTCTTAGGATCTTTTTGTGTTTGTGTGTGTGATGTACATGTGGAGGCCAAAGGTTGACATCAGGTCCTTTCTTCAATTGCTCTCCACATTCTGTATCAAAGTAGGGTTTCTTGCCTGAACCCAGAACTCTCTAATTCAGCGTTTAGATAGCCAGCTTGTTCCAGGGATCACGTGCCTCCACCTGAGAGTCAGGATTACAGGCAGGCCCAGGCCAATATGTCCACCATTCATTTGAGTGCTGGGATCTCAATTTTAGCCATCATGCTTGCATTTTGACCTCAGAGTCATCTCCCTAGCCCCTGTTTTTCAGACAGGGTCCCACTCTGTTGCTCAAACTGGCTTCTAACTCACTATACAATTAGTCTAGCTTTGAACCTGAGGATCATTCTTTCCCAGTTTCTTGAGTGCCGAGATTCCAGGTATGTATCACCACACCTGGCTCTCAGAAACTTGTTACGTAAACTGAGAAGGAAAACTATGAGAACCAACGTTTATGCCTACACTTCACCATCCAGACCGTGCCACATGTGCAACACACGTCTGAACCCAGCACCATAAACAGCCTCCTCCTGCTTGCACGTCCAGGCTTCTTGATTCTGTCAGTCTTGCCACATACAGTTTCTCAATGTCATTTCTGTGAAATGTAAAAGCCTCTCTGAGCTTCACAAGATTTAAACTCTCCCCTAAATCCTACTGGCCTAACCATACCTGAATAAATACCTCCAAAAAGACTCCAAAAGATTACAATTTAGAATTCCATTACCTAGTTCCTTGGTGATCCTTAAGGTTTTTTTCAACCCCAGTTCTTGTCTCTCTCATCTTATACAGCCAGCATACCAAATTCCTGTCTTTTGTTACCCTTTATAAGGTATCTCTTTTTCATTCCCACTAATACAACCCTTTTTCAACAAAATATTCTCTTCTCCATTCTCTGAACTGAATTCTCAATATCCTGGCCCTTCTCTATTCTATACTTGTGAACACTTCTCTATTCAATACATACTGCTTATGAAAAGTCTCTCTCAAGTTACTTAAAAACATAAAATGTGGGGGTGCAGATGTGACTCAGTGGAACAGCTTTTCCCATCATACACAAAATCCTGAGTTTAGCTGGTTGTGGTGGGCATACCTTCAATCCCAGATTGGGGGGAAAAAAGAGTGCTTATACAAGCTACAAATAAACTTTGACATGCTAAGAGGCCAGTCATCTTTATATGTGTCTTTCCAGAATCTGTAAATGTAGCAGTCAAGTAGATATGGCTGTGGATGAAATTCAGTTGGCAGAGTGCTTGCCTAGGTTGCACAAAGCTCTGGGTTTGGTCCCCAGCACTAGTACATGCCTGATATCTCAGCACTTGGGAGGTAGAGGTGAGAGAGATTCAAGGACATCCCTCATCTATTGTGTGGCTAGTTTTATATCAACATGATTGTCTTAGGATTGCTAGTGCTGATGAAACACCATAACCAAAAGCAACTTGGAGAGGAAAGAGTTTATTTGGCTTATACTTCCATATCACAGTTCATCAATGAAGTGAGTCAGGGAAGGAACTCAAGCTGAGCAGTAACCTGGAGGCAGAAGCTGATGCAGAGGCCATGGAGGAGTGCCACTTTCTGGCTTGCTCAACTTGCTTTCTTATACAACTCAGGACCACCAGTCCAGCGGTGTACCCATCCACAATGGGCCCTCCCCCACAAATCACTAATTTTAAAAGATGGCCCACAGGCTTGCCTGCCTTTGGCCTGATCTTACGGAGACATTTTTCCCCCTCTGAGATAGGGTTTCTCTGTGTAGTCCTGGATGTCTGGAACTAGCTCTGTAGACAAGGCTGGCCTCAAACTCACAGAAATCTGCCTGCCTCTGCCTCCAGAGTGCTGGGATTACAGGTGTATGTCCCAATCACCTGGCTGACAAATTTTTTTCAGTTGAGGTTCTGTCCTCTCAGATGACTTTAGCTCATGTTAAGTTAACATAAAGCTAGATGGTACATTGATACAAGATAGTCATTTCAGAAGAAGGAACATCAATTGAGAAATGGCCCCACCAGATTGGCCTGTGGTGCATTTTCTTGACTAATCATGATGTGGGAGGGTGTTCCAGGGAAAGCAAGCCAGTAGACAGCACTCCTCCCTGACTTCTCCATTAGTTCCTGCCTCAGCTGTGGAAAAGTTAGCCAGTCTTTGTAATTCTTTTCTATATTATTTAATCTGTACTGCAAAAACAAACAAAAACCTCAAAATAAACAACAAAAAAATCCCAAACACAAATTGTGTACTTTGCAGGTACTAAAATGCAATTTTCTTTATTTCCAGTATTGTAGAGACAAATAAAAAAGGCCTTATTTTCTCAAGCCTTTGACTATTCTTAGAAGAAAAGGATTTGGGGCTGGAGAGATGGCTCAGTGGTTAAGAACATTGCCTGCTCTTCCAAA
>LOJH01005697.1:14955-33026 GCA_001685095.1 Ellobius talpinus | reverse complement strand
CTTGGACCCGCTTGAGATCCTGGAGTGCAGGGGAGACAAATAGGCCCAAAGACCAAGCCAACCTGCACTAAGGAAAACCCAACCCTGGACACAGGATCAAATCCAGTCTCACCTCACCTCTCTGCGCAAGATGCAAATTTCCATCTATGGGGAGCTCACTAAACCATTTCCTCTTGTGTCTATGAGATAAGGAGCAAGCAGGGGCAAAGTGCTCTAGAAAAACTGGCAGGGTCACCATTGCCTACCCCAACTCATCCCTCACCCCTTCCCCTCTCTCCTGTCCCAAACACACTGGCCTTTCCCTCCCCACTCCTCTCTTGATGGGGGTTGGGACCTGCTGTTCCCTCCCGCTGGTTTGCCATGCAGAAGCCAGTCCACTCACTTACATTTCATACACTTCCTTCTGAAGCGATGTTGGGATGATGGGGCTGGGAATATGGGATGAGGGTGGGGGTTCCATTTGCTTCTGGATGGATAATGGGGATGCGGAGCTATGGTGAAGCCTTAATGGTATCTGGGTGTGGCCCAGTAGTAAAGCATATGCAAAGCCCTGGGTTCCAGGCCCAGCACAAGTGCTAAGAAGTCAAACTGAGGCCATGGGGAGCTCCAGCAGCCGAGGCCAGACACTCCTTCCAGAACTCACTGAGGGCGCAACTGGCCCCTTTCCCCTCCACTTGAGCGAGAGATAGAGATGTCTTAGAGGAATGAAACTGAAGCTCTCCTCCCAGCCAATCCCAGGGGAGGGGCCTCAGGAAAACATGCCAGGTGCTGGAGAGGCGGTGCAGCGCTTAAGAGCGTGAGGCCTTGCAGAGGCAGCAGGTTGGAGTCCCAGTTTCACAACCATCCTTAACCCCAGATTCAATGTCCTCTTTTGATCTCTAAGGGCACCAGGCACACACATGGTGCACAGACATGCACGCAAGCAAAACACGCATACACACGAAATAAAATAAATCTAAATATAGGGGTTTTTTTAGATTTATTTATTTTGTATACAACATTCTGCCTCCATGTATGTCCACACACCAGAGGAGGGCGCCAGACCTCATTACAGATGGTTGTTAGCCATCATGTGGTTGCTGGGAATTGAACTCAGGACCTTTGGAAGAGCAGCCAGTGCTCTTAACCACTGAGCCATCTTTCCAGCCCTAGTTTTTTATTTAAAAAAAGAAAAGAAAGGAAAAGAAATTTCCCTCCTGGGAACATTGGTTGCTATGGTAGACAGTCCCATCCCCCAGGCAGCCTAAGAACAGACAAGAGAACAGAAAAGGGTTATGGTGGAAGAGGTGGCAATGGAAAGCCAGGGGTGGAGGGCTGCCAGGCTGCCAGGTGCTGAGGGTCAGCAGGGGTCACAGAAAGGAACTGAGCTCATGCAGTCATCTGACACCCACCCAAGAGGACTCCTGTCACCCTGGCAATCAAGGGACAACAGCAGGAGCCACAGGCTGGTAACTGCAGGCAGGAATGGGGAGGAGGAAGCCACCAAGGCGGAACACCGTGGGGGCAGGTTCCACAGTACCCCAGAGAGTACACACATGCTCTGCAGCCAGCTTGTTGATCCTTGTCACAGCTAGGGTCCCAGCCGCTGGTAGGGCTAAACCAGAGAGAGGGGCTCAGTGATGATCTGAGGCCCTGTTCTGAGCTCTACCCCGCTGGTGCATGGTGGGAAGGGAGGGCCAAGGCATCTACACGCTGAGCCATGGAGGCACTATGTTAAGTGAGAGAGGCACCACAGAGTCCATGACTGCATTTCCATGATGAGTCCAGGAGAGATGAGCACACACCAACCAGAAAGCAGGATAGTGGTTGGCTACTGAGACGGAGGACAGAGAAGGAAACTAAAGCCCATGGCAGGGGATAGCCCCAGGCCTAGCGTCACCCAGCTGGGCAAAGCGGAGACCTGGACTAGAATCCAGAGCCCAGCTCCATGGCTCAGGCTTGTGATGAGCCAGCTGGATTTCACTGAGAGCCCCCACCCAGCTGTGCACATCTGTCAGCCTCTGTAGGATGAGACAATGGTCAGAAGCAGGGCCAAGGACTCAAAGCATCAAGGCAGAACATTGCAGGATCCTCCGAGGAGTGGAGCTGGCAGCTACATGCTGGAGCTCAGCCTGGGCCAGCGGGGCTGCCCCTCTGCTGGCTCTGAGTTCTACATTCCTGAGGTCACACCTCACCCCTGTTACCCCAGTCCTCCTGGCTAGAAGATGGGAGGCTGTTTGGAGGATGGCCCCCCTGGAGGATTACCTCAGCAAGTCCTAACTCCTCTCAGGGCCTCCTTCAGGATAAACCGGTTCCTCCCAGTGCTGCTGGCCCCACCTTTCATGTGCCATCCTAGAGTGGGGACCATGGTTTTCAGTACACTTTAATCTGAGGGAGAAGACAGTTTCTCAGAATCCTCAGTGCCTAGAGGAAGACAAAGTTCTTGTACACTGGAACTCTGGATGTGTAGGAGGAAGTGTCACCCAAGCCCTAGGAACCTCCATTGAGAGATAAGATGGCCTCAGGTTCAGGGACCGCCAGTCTGATGGAGGAGACCTTGCCACCAACAGGAGACTCTGTGAGCATGCCCAGTTGTGGGCTAAGTGGGTCTCAGAGCTCAGCACAGTGGCCCCTAGTTTACCACAGTGGGGCCCTACCACCTCAACTGTGGGCAGTAGCCAGCATCCTCACAATGCCGCCACACCCTGAGGCAACAGAAAGCTCATATCCCTGACACACCCTTGCTTCTGGTGAGAAACTGGTATGCTGTGGCTGCCACTCTCCATAACGGTGCCCTCCTGTTCTGGGACCCATGCCAACCAGGCCAATAGTGGTTGGTACTGGGCAGCCGTGCCTGCCTCTGCTGGACCCTGAAGAACTACAGCACTGTCCTGTCGTCACCACACCCCAAAGCCTGGACGTGACAAAGACGCAGACTCCTTGTCCAGTCTACAAAACAGGCCGATGCCAGTAACAGCTCTTGGAAGTTCACGGTCAAGATTAAACTAAGAGAACACCGTCAAAATAATAACACTGTGTAGACACAAGATGGAACATGGCTGGTTTCCTGGGTTTGTTTCAGTGGGAAATTCTCCTGCTTAGCATTCAGTCCCGTTCCCCCACCCCACTCCCTTTTTTTTGTTTTGTTTTTTGTTTTTTTGCTTGTTTGTTTTTGTTTTTGTTTTTCGAGACAGGATTTCTCTGGGTAGCTTTGGGGCCTGTCCTGGAACTAGCTCTTGTAGACCAGGCTGGCCTCCAACTCACAGAGATCCACCTGTCTCTGCCTCCCGAGTGCTAGGATTAAAGGCGTGTGCCACCACTGCCCGGCTCCCTTTCTTATCCGAGCAGGAGGTACATCTGTCTTAAATGAAAAGCTGATATTGGTCTCAGCAAGTTAGAAGCAGGCTATCTCCACCTCCATCACTCACAAACCTGCCCTCATGTCAGGGAACACACTGGTGCCACAGGGTGGAACATGCCGGTGCCACAGGCCATTAGGATGATTCATTCATGGGCAGTACCGTGCCAGGATGCCCAGTGAGTACCCCATTCCCTTACTGCAACAGAAGCCACAGTTCTGAAGTCCACCTTCACCCTGAGCCAGCTTTTCCAGTAGATTCCATGAGCAAACTGGTGTCTCTCCAGTAAGTTCCGCTGTTTTCCATTAAGAAAGTAACCTGGAAATTGGGAAAATGGAGGAAGATCTGGTCTAGTCGGGGCAGAAGGGAAAGTCCACTACACATGCAAGGACACGAGTCTAACAGCCCAAAGAGCGTAGTGAGTGATGAAACAAGAGCTAATTAAATTACATTTATCTATTAATTAAATGGTGGCCCATGGCCATCTGAGAGGGGGAAAGTTCCTTGGAGGACAGAGGACCTGAGTCCACACAGCCCGTGGGGGCCAGGAGCATTCTGAAGACAGAAGCTGCTTCTGTGACACCAGGGTGGGGGGTGGAAAAGAACTCAAGCCCTCAAATATATAGCTCCAGTCTGTGCCCGGGGCTGAGAAACACTTTATGTAACTGGGCTAAAAATTCTCCTGTCTTTTTCTGCCGCCAGAGTGGTTTGTGGAAAGCCAGAGCAAAGTCAGATCCCTCGCGGGAACAAATTCCAGAGGCAGCTGAGCCCACAGCTTCTCCTCCCTTGCCCAGCTGTACCCAGGCAGACAATCCGGACAACCCTGGATCTTCTCTTATTTTGTGGCCCTGTGATGTGTGGGGTACATTTGGTTGATTGTGAGTAACAGAAACCGTGAGACCCTAAGGGAGGTGGGTTTCTGGCCATCCCCCCAGCTCTGCTAGGAGTTTTCTCTCATGTCTGCTGATCTCCAGCCAGGATGGTTTCAATCAAGGGGCACTGACGTCAGCTGCCCTTGGTTTATAAGGACCGACTGTGGGCATCCTACTGCATTTGGGGGGATGTCCTATCTAGGGCAGGAAATAAGCTATGGCGGGCACATTTGCACCAAGGGAAGCATGGCTTCCTAAAAGGAAGCATGGACCACCAGCTGCTCTGTGCCCAGGAGAGAGGGGCAGGGGAACCCTGTGCTGACCATGCAGCCAGATCTTGTCTTGGTCTCGGCAGGATCTGCTCTGGAGCCAAGGTGTGGGCTGCTTCCCCTGCAGGGCCCTGAAAAACTGAGTTGTCCTTGAACCACACCCAAGCTCTTCAAGGACTGAGGAGAGATGTGCTTAGGGGACAGGTAGCAGCAATGCCGTCTTAGGGGACAGGTAGCAGCAATGCCGGCTTAGGGGACAGGCAGCAGCAATGCTGGCTTAGGGGACAGGTAGTAGCAATGCTGTCACACCTACTTGGTGGCTCCCTGACAGCTGCAGAATCCCGATACCTCTGAGTTTCAGACTCTGGGCTTCAGGCTTGTGAACTGACCACTTAAAGGGACATCTGCACAGGAATGTCAGCCTTTGCTCCTGGCCCTAGCCACGCCCCCTGTGCTAGCCCACATGCTATACAGCTTCTCCATACAGGAGCCTCGTGAGGTGAATTCCATTGTTACCCTCACCCACAGGAGAGGAAAAGGAGGTGGCAGGGTCCCTGCTCTGGAGCCCAGACATAAGCCTCCTGGCCCCAAGTCTGAGCTGTGACTGTCTCCTGTGTTCTGCCCCTGCTCCCTATTTGATGCTGCATTCTCTGCCATCCTCATCCACACCTCCCCTCTTGTCTACCTACAACTCAGCATTCAGGTCTGTGTAGCTATCACCATGTAAACCCCAGCCAGTCAGGTACCTCACCTCGGGTGCCAGTGACTCTGCTTCCCACACCATCTGTGTAAACATCTGTCTTCAAGTCTGTGGACTGGGTGTCCCTGGATGACAGGAAGTGGGCCCCGCACCACATGTCCACTCCCCTAACTGGGGGCTTGGCACCTCGTAAAGAATAGATGATGACCAGTCCAGGGCCTCCCATGTCCCATCAGGCTCCTGTGCCTTGGTGGCCCCCACCTGCTCCAGATGCTCTGTGCAACCTTCCAAGCAGGTCCTTGCAGCCCCTCCACACTGCACTTCCCCAGCTGCGTCTACTTCACAGGCTCAGCACGGATCTCCTCACCTCTGCTCCCAGCCTCCTTCCTGTTTTACTCTTTTATTAAGATTCTAATTAAATAATTCTAATTAAATGTAATGAGCTGAATCGGCACACTTAGAGCGATAAAACGGCACTTGGGACGTGCTCGGTCCTGATCTCAGGCAATGGCAGTGTACAGTGCAGGGGGCCCTGCTGCTGGAGGGTGACTCAGTGTCTGGGTCTGACCACCACCCTCATGGCTGGGCACTGTGGCCCAGCTGAGGCCTCCTCTCATCCAACCTCCCTTCTGTTCTCTGTAATAGGCAGAAAAGTCTCCCAGCTCCTAGGGATGATGAACACTGGCCTGTCCCAAACTGTCTGGTCTCCACTCAGGCCCCTGATGCCTGTCTGAGGGTACCATGCAGCTTTCTCCACCCTACACCAGGTACCCCAAGACCCCTGGCCCAGAGCTGGGCTCTGCTAACCACACAGACATCTGAAGAGGACCCACCTAGACCTTTCTGTGTCCCTCCCAATCTGGATGTCGTGTTTCTGAGGACACGCTGACGGGAGTGGGAAAGGCGCCATAACAGAGAGAACGCGACACATGGTCACATCCGGCCTTCCTCTCGGACTAACCCTTTCCTGCCTGTGTGAGCCCAGCAAGTCACTTCATCTCTCTGAGCTCTAATGACAGCCGCCCTTGATCAAATGCCCCCATCAGCCAACCATCAGATTTGAGATGCATCTCTCAGGCTGCGTGCCCCTGTTCAGCTGAGTGACTCGGGCTAAGTACCCTCACCTCTCTGGGCCTCAGCTTCTTCTGTGAGACGGAAACAGTACCCACTGCAGAGGGTGGGCCTGAGGGCAGGATGGTTCATCTCCACACTTACGTATGAGGTGAGTTCCCATTCTACAGGTGCGAACACCGAGCCATTGTTTGACAAAGGTTACAGAAACAAGGAACAGGGGTAGAATAGATGAACCCAGAGTTTCTTGGCTCCTGTTTTTGCCAGTCGGTTTTGCTGAAGTCCTGGCTTTCCTGCGCACCATCAAATTCAGAAGTCTGACTCACTTAGGATTGGCAGAGCCCAAACATTCCAGTCTTCCCCAACTGGGAAGTGAGGGTCCTGCTCCATGAAAACTGGGGGGGCAGTCTCTGGTTTTAAGACTTTGCACTTGGGGATCATAGTCTGGGGGTCTGGAGGTCTGGGCCTCCCTGCTTCAGCCGTCAGACTCAGTCCTCCCAGGAGCTACCTACTACAGCCACAGAAGACATAACAGCTGTAGCTGGTATAGTGGTGCATGCCTCTACCAGTCACCAGGAGGCAGAGAGAGGCAGGTGGGTCTCCCTGGCACTAAGAATCTAGCAAGGGCAGCAAAATGGCTCAGCAGATAAAAGTGCTTCTTGTCCAATGGCATCACTTCAACCTCTGGACCCTACACAAAGGTGGGCAGAGAGACCACTCTACAAAGTTGTTCCCTGACCCCCACACATGCATTGTGACACACTTGTGTCTGCATACACACCACACACTCAGATTCTAGAACCTTTATTTGAAAACACTTTGGAAAGCAAGATCTTTGGTCAGGATATAGCATTAGACCCCATTTTCAGCAATGTGGCCCAGGGAGGGTTGCAGGGCTGCTGGCTGGGAGCAATGAAGACACTGAGCACCCTCAACCAGGGCCTGCTGGGAAGTCTGTGGGACCAGAACCTTGGTGGCCTACAAACTGCTGTGCTGCCACTGACCTGGGGCTGCCCAGTCTCTCAGAAACTTAGACTGGGTCTACCCCCTTCTGCCATGGTTCAGGCATAGCCACATGGAGCCAGGTAGTGCCTGGGCACCTGGCCATGGAGTGACTCAGACAGGGCCTGAACATCAGAGCTACCAAGCCATCGAAGGTATCCCAACCTTCCTTCTGAGGTCCAGCAGGACCACTCCCCTCACTCAGCAGCCCATCTGGCATCCCCTGCAACACCCCTCAGTTCTCCAATGTCACGCTGGTGTAAGCCAGCCTGCATGACCCGGGACTGCTAGGAACCGTGCCCCTGCCCCTTGGACTATGAAGGATCAAAGGCAGAGGCCTCTCATCATCCAGAGACAAGGCCAAGCTGGTGACCAGCAGACATGTGCAGACATGGTTGCCCAGCAGCATGACCTTGTGTCCCAGCCCACACCTGTCCTGGCTGGGAGCTCCATGCTGCCCCAGCAATGCTGTGCTGGCATTTGGTCAAGGCTGTTCTTCTGAGCTGGCCTCAGGAGCTCCCAGCAAGCAAGGCCATGTTCTCTGAGTGTTCCAGTGACCTGCAGATACGGGGCCACTCCAGGACAGTGAACAGAGGATCTGAGTCTCAGGCCTGTAGAATCTCTACGGGCCTCAATGACTTCATCTCACATAGACAGACACCACTTACAGTCACTACAGTGGCTCAAACCACGGACACTGTCAAGGGTTCCTTCCTTCCAGCCATCTCAGACTCAATGTCCCTCCTGTGGTTAAGTTACTCTCAAGCTGGCAGACTGGACTATGTCGCCCAGGAAAAGATGGGGCCTATGTGATGGGCACATGGTTTTGCAGAATCCCGAGCTGGGCATGTCCAGAGCAGCTGCATGAGGGGAAGTCAGCTGGAAAGAGTTGAGAGCCTCCAGCCAATAGATATATGTGGCTGGCATCTGCCAATACTATCCATGGGGTCAGGCCCCAGCAGCAACTCCCAGGGTAAATTATGATGCCTACTGCTGGTGCTGCTGGCCTGCAGAGTAGCCGGAATAAGTTTTGGATTCAGATAGCCTGGGGTTCAAATCCCTGACTTAACCTCTTCCTGAATGTGAGCCTCAAATCAGTTTGCATCTTTCCTGTAACCCATCTAAGAAGTGAGACTACAGGGGATACCTCCCTACAGCTTACTGGTCAGGGAGGCCCCAGAGGGTACCAAAACTAGATGGTAGATTCCACTGCAGAAGACACACTTTGGCTGTATAACACAGAAATCAAACTGAACTTTCCAAAAGCTCCCTCCTTGTTGACAAGCTCTCAGTGCAGGAAGGAGCTATGCAGGTCACCGGGGGAAGGAAACCCAGCACTCAGCTCTGCATGCCACAACACCCATCTACCATGCACAGTGTGTCCACTGGTGCAGTAGTGGCATGAGGTTATGGGGATAACCAACCACTTAGGAAGGAATTCAGGCCTGGTACTACAAACCTGGCCAAAAGCCCATGGTTATAGCAGTGACAAGCCCAGGGAGGAACCTACTACTGTCATTTTGCTGAAGGACATGGCAACATGTCCTATACCACCTATGTTTATACCTATAGGTCAGGGCTGCCCTTAACCCTGGCTAGGTGGCTTCTCGGCAGTGGCCAGGAGTTAATAAAGAGACTCAATGGGTCAAAGCTGAAACAGGGCCTGGTGGATGCTCAGTCCTAAACAGGGCGGATTACAGAAGGGTTGACATAGACCGTTCTCACACCTTCCCCAAGGATCGGGACACTGTGGAGAAGGGAACACTGTGAAGGAAGCACACAGACCCTTAAGCACAGTGGGGGAGGGGAGAGCTGTGAAATGCTGTCCTTTACAGGACATGGACAACACATTCCAGAGCTCTCTGCAGCTGTGGTCACCTGCACTAGAGCAAGCCAACAAGGCCAGCAAGCACTTCACCAGGCAGGACTAACTGCACTCAGGTTACAAAGCATGAAAGAGGAAAAGATGCTGGAGTTGCGGGGGAGCAGAGGATGAAGCAGGGTGCACAGGACCAAGATGATGCTTACGTGTTTGAAACTGTCAAAGAACAAACGAAAGTTTCCTTTTTTTTTTTTACTTCTAAGACCACCTACCCACCTCCTACTGTGCCAAGGCAGACTGATAATGCTGAGGTTGGGCACAAGGTTCCTGACCGCTGCACAGGGGAAGATGGAGCAAGGCCAGGCTCAAGCCTGTGTCCCAGGCACAGACGCTGAGAAGCCCTCGTGAAGTTTAATTGTGATGGCTTCTCCTGGAGAGCCAACCCAACGTCTACCCAGAGGAGCTGAAGGTCATGTCAAATCTGAAAGGTGGCTTTGTTCTTTCACTTTATCTGTTATGCATGAAAGAGCAGGCAGCTGGGCTCGGGATCCATAATTTGAGACATCCGGAGACTAAAGGCGTTGGCCAAATTTATACCGAAAGATGAGCTTGTTGAGTGTCTTTTCAAATTAAGGGGCAAAGAAGAAAGAATTCTTTAGTCTGCTCTGATCCACTTGGGCCTCGCAGGGAGTCTGCTCATCGGCTGGCATCAGAAGGCTGCCTCTGGACACGAAATAGGACTATTGCATAAATGTCCAAGACCCCCACAAGCTACAGGAAGGAGCAGCGGCTGGGGAGTCCCCAGACGCAAGGCCATGGAACTTGAGGAATGCAGACTTGCTGGAATGGCCACTGAGACTGGGCAGGAGTGTTGAGCAGTTGGATCATAGCCAGCTCTTGGGAAATCCCTACATGACAGGATGAGGGTCAGGGATATGAGAAGGGGCTGTGGCCTCACCAGGCACCTAAGACAAGGCCACCTTTCTAGCTAAGCTCGGAGCCCTCAATAGGAATTCCTTCAATTCCTCAGTAGGAATTGAAGACATCTGGGCTCTCCATGACTTCTGTCATGACAGCCGGCACACAGGAAGTACTCTGTCAGAGAGTCCACTGGGACTTTACACATTCGATCCAATTGACCTCTTGCTCAGAGATAACCTGTGAGCTACCGGAGGCATGAGCTACCAATAACGTCATAGTGGACAAGTCTCAAAATCCTGGGACACAGACATGGGAGATTGCTGTACCCTGTTTACAGACAGGAAAACCAAGGCAGATAACTAACCCAGGGCCATAGCTGGACTTCGGGTTTCTAAAATCACTGAACCCCTACCCTCCACCTCTGTCCCCATCACACAAAGCCACACAAGCTGAATCCACATGGGTCAGGCTCATCCAAGGCACTGAACTCAGGACCTAAACAGGAGTAACAGATAAGTCTGCAAGTCTGAGTCATGGGAGTTGTGGGAACGATACTGTCGTGGGAAGGATGCACACGGGCACACCCACACCTCACACACTCCTATCTCAGGGGCTCAGAGTCTGGCCAGACACATAGCTAGAAACACTGTCAGTGTCAACACATAGACCCTATCACTCATCAGTACCCTGTCTCACGGTGACAGCCGCAAAGAAAGGAGCCCCGCTGGCTCATCAACAGGGATCCTGCCATCACCCTCCATTCTGGTGCTGCAAGGGCTGTGGCCTCCCCCAGGCTCTCGACAACTGCCTCTCATATCACCAAAGGGCAGGAGCTACGACACTGGCCCTTGTCACCAGCAATACCCTGAGTGGTGCTTATACTTTTTTTAAAAAGGGAACATTTAACTGTTTCTTCCTCAGAGGCAGCCTTGCAGCAGTGGATAGCCTGTCAAGACCACAGCACCATCCACACCATGGCAGCCCCTCATGCTCAGGACCCTGGAGCTGGCTGGGGAAAGGGAGCTACCCTGATTCTAGGGAGGGTTCCCCAAGTCCCTTCTCCAATGCAAGGGTCTGACTCAGCCACTCAGTAAGTCATGCTGGTTGGTGTGTTTCTCCTGCTCTCACAAGCCCGGCCACTGGGGGCTCCTAGCCATGCAAAGATGCTTGTGGCTTGGCTGAGGCTCAGGATGCCAGAGCCATGGGAGCAGTGAGACTAAAGACAGCTCACCACTGGACTGCTCGACCACCAGCTGGGGTGTGGGGACCACTGGGGCTGCAGCGTCAGGAAGGGACAGCGAGATGCTTCTGGAGGATTCCGTTTAACCCGTGAATCGACACACTTCAAAACACATCTCCCCGGAAGTCAGCAGCGTGGCAGCCAGCAGGGCAAGGAGGCCTGCGCCAGTGCTGTGTGGAAAGGCACCAGATGGTTTGTTATGAAACACATTTTTGTCAGAAAATAGCTGGGGCTTTTTGGTTCCTGGGAGGACAACAAAACTAGAGAAAGGAGGCGTGTGGGCTGTGAGAGGCTGGTAGCACAGACAGAAGCTTTGGTATCAGACCTGGGTTCTATTCTCAACTCCAACCCCCCCACACGTGTTGCCTCAGTTTCCTTATCTGTAAAATGGGTGAGAAATATTCTGCCACAACCTAGTGTTGGGCTTTGGTATCATCCCATGGTTATGAGGAGGCAGAAGATGGGGGCACACACAGGACACACAGACAAAACAGAAGAGCAGGCCCAGCTTCGCCTGTTGGGGACGCCCTGAGAGCCACGCAGAGGTGTTCCCCAGGTTGCCGTGAGACTCTGGGAGTCTGGGCAGCCAGTACACTAGGTCCTAGCACTATACAGACCACCTCAGGGACTGTGCCCTCTTGTGGAGGGAGGCAGGAGGTGAGCGCTTCTCCCACAGCACCATCAAGGACCTCCAACCATGTCCACCACGTGAGAGTTAAAGTGCAGAGCTATGTGTCTTTGGTCAGGGGTTGCCGGTCAGAGCCCCGAAGAAGCTGAACTCAGGACCCCAGCTTCCCTGAAGGCCATGTCCCCTCCAGTGCACAAGGAACAGTAGGCTCTCACCGCCTGAGGAATGAGTGCCCCCGAGAAAAGGAACATGGAATGCTTTGGTCATAGGCCAGGAGGCCAGGCCCTGGCCTGCACACACCACGAGTGCCTGATGCCAACCTGGATATTCCAGGTTCTTTTCACCCTCTCTCCCCGCCTGACTGTGCAGCTCTCCTCTGCAAGCTCTGCAGAGCGGCTGACGGCTCCTGGAGATGGCTGCCCTGCTGCAGGTGGCTTCTGGTCCATCACATGTCAAGGCCAGCCGTGTCCTGCCAGTCCTAGGCCCTCAAAAGTTGAAGAGGCCATCTTGGTCAATGCCGCTGCTGTCGGGCTTGTCCCAGTCGGTGGGCGATAAGCACTGTGCATAGTGGATGTCCTGTGCTGACAGTCCAGTGTCCAGGACCTGAGGGTTCGTCCGTGACTGTGCCAGCCTGGAAGGCAGAGCTGTGTGAGCCAAGCAACAGGTGGGAGGCTGGCAGGGGTTAAGCAACAGGGATAGCCTGGGCAACATGGGGACAGAAGGCCTGAAGGAACTTGAGGGGGAAAATAGCCAGACTCAAAGCTCAGCAGGGGAGCTAGAGCCCCCCTGACAACAGGGTGCCCAAGAGGGTTAGAGCACTGAGGCGGGCCATTATACCCTACTCTAACGGAGGCCAGTTGTGGCCAGGAAGTGTTCAGTCTTGAGAAGACATTTGGCGTAACACAGGTTAGACATGCTTTCCAACAGCCATGTAAGGAGACAAGTCTGATGTCCAGAAGAACCTGGTGAGGTCAGTATAGGGAAGCCCTGACCTCAGGAGGGGTTCCTGGGATGTGTGAACGCCTGGAGGGAGGCCTCTGACAGCACTGAGAAAAATGCAGAGTCCCCAGGGCCACAGCTTTGCACTGATGGATACAAGCTGCTGTGCTCGTGGGCAGGATCAGCAGACATGGGGCCGGCCTGGGATTATACCACACAGAGGTTTGAGATTGCTAACAAGGACCCGTGACAACTGAACATTCTGGAAAAGCAGATGAAACTGTCTTTCAAATGTGGGTGGAATTGGTCACTAAAGCAGGGAAGGTTTTCCTCGACTGTTTCCTTGGGAAGGGCCTCACCTGCTGGTCAGTTCCTGGCTACAGCAGGAGCTGGTAGGGAGAGGGATGGCAACGGTGTTGACCCTAAGCAGGAAGCCTCTGAAGGGGCTGCATATCCAAAGGGGTGGAGGGAGGCCTGAGGGTCTAGACTCGGTACTAGGAACCCCAGTGGTCCAGTCCTCGCCTGCTGCCTTCGTGACATGCTACAAAATGACAGGCTGAGCCTGCATTTTGACTGAACCCCAAAAGCATTCTCACATACAAGACATCCTACATAATAAGCTCCCTGTCGCTGGAAAAAACACAAGAACGGCTATGTAGATGGCTAGGGCACTGAGTTCTCAGTCATAGCAAAGCCAGGTCTGCCCGAGGCCCACATCCCCAGCACAGGCCCTCAAAGTATTACCTTGAAAATGCTTCATCCAGGCCATCATCCAGCTCCTTAGAAACAAAGCAAGAAGTAAGAACTCTGAGTGGTCCATGTTCCCCAAGGGAGCTCCAGGGACCCAGGACCCGTATGTGTGTTGGGAGGGGGTGCCTAGGGAAACTAGCAAAGGCAAGCGTCATGCCCATGGACCCAAGGCTGGGGTGCAGGACAAGAAAAGGCATGTCTCAGCTAGGCAGTAGTGCCATGTATCTTCAATCTAGCACTTGGGAGGCGAATCTGAGTTCAAGGCCAGCCTGATCTACAGAGCAAGTTCTAGGACAGCCAGGGCTACACAGAGAAACCCTGTCTCTGAACCCCAAATCCCACCCCATCCCTAAAAAAGAAAGAAAAGGAACAGGCATGTCTGGACCTTCAGTGACCCAGATAAGTCACAGCTCCTCTGAGACTTAGCTTTGCCTTCTACAAACTGAGGGACATGATAGCCTCAGCTTCCCAGCCCCAAAGGAAGGACAGAGAACCCTTGCCTGCACCTCCTTCGTGCCCAACGCCAGTCAGGATAACTGATGCTAGGGCCTCTCAGCCTTAGGGTCTAAGTGCTATATGAAACCCCTCCAAGGCCTTTAAGACACATGACAAATGGCACGGACAGGTACAAGGATACCCAAGTTGTTCCCAACCAACAGAGGTGAGCTGACAATTGTCAGGAGTACCATCATGTGAAAAGATAAACTGGCCTGGTGGGACAGGCTTGGGGTGCCTGAGATATTTGAGAGGCTGAGGCAGGAGGATGTCATAGAAGGTCAGTGTCTTCCCTGAGGGAGTTAAAATTAAAGAGACACAGAGAGGCAGGTAGATCTCTGAGTTTAAGGACAGCTCTGGGCTACAGAGTGAGTTCTAAGACTGCCAAGGCAACACAGAGAAACCTGTCTCAAAAAAAATAAATAAAATAAACAAAACAACCCCCCCCAAAAAAAATAAAAAGAAAGGAATGAGCTATGACAAGCACAGGATGGCTTCTGCTGATGCTGGAGTATGGTCCCATCAGTCATTCTCACGCGCTGATATAAAGTGTCTCTAGGCACTGGAATACTTGGTGCTATTTCTGTAATAACAGTTTGAAGCCAACCTCCTCCAAATGAAAATTGAAATTAATGGCCATTCAGGTTCCTCTGGGAGATGTGTGGAAGGTTAGCTCGTCGCTGAGGGAGTGAAAAGGCCCGACAGAGGTCAGGCACTGGCCATGAGTCCTGAGAGCCCCCAGCCTGACTGCGAATTCAGACAGCTGAGAAGGAGGGGTGCCAGGCACAAACCTGCCATGCCCAGAACAAGGCAGCCTTTGCTGACAGAGAGGGAAGAGTATAGACACCCAGATTCAGACTGAGTATCTTGAGGAGATGGCTGTGCTGGGAACCAGGCCTGCTGGGAACACAACCTTGCGTTCAGAGAGGACATTGTTCAGCTACTCCACCCAGGGCCTGTTGGGCTGCATCTGGTCCTTCCCATAAGTCACGGAGTCAGGGCCTGGGTCTGGGAACCACTTCAAGCTTGTTCAGAGACCTGGCTAACACTCACCAGATCCCAAAACCATGCAGGCCACAAACTACTCACCCAGATGACACTGTTGCTGCCCAAGACTTGAGGCCATGCTGTCTCGTCCATGTTGTTGGTATTAGTGGTAACCGTGGACAACGGGGCCTTAGCCACCTCTTCCAAATCCAGCAGGTTCCCCGTGGCAACCACTAAGGGGGGGTCAGTTGGGGGCATCAGGAGGAGAATGAACATCATCTCTAGCTTCTTCCACACTCACATTCCGGTACCCTGGCACTATACCATTCCCAAGGAGCTCTGGGACTCTGGCCTGGTCCAGATGCAGGATGGACCTTGATCACATAGAGCCCCATCCTGACACCTTCCCCGACCCCCAGCTACAGGACAGTTGTCCACAGGTGAGACCCTGTGGCTCCTGAAGGTAGACCCTGGAGCCTGCATGTTCATAACATAAGCTGAATGTTTAAAAGTGCACCACGTGGCCAGGCAGGGTGGTGTACACACCAGGTAGGCTGGGATGTCTAACAGGCTGCGAAGCAGACAGGTACACACACACATTTATGCGTGTCTTCAGGGACACACCTGGGTTAGTGTGTGCATCAGAACAGTACCCTCTTAGCTACCTACAAGGCATCGGTATTGCTGATGTAACAGAAGAAAAGGAAGCAGCAACAGGTCAGGAGGGAGCCCTGGATGGGAGACAAGCCCAGTGCTAAGACTCACAGCTTTTCAATGAGGGGGCGCTGTCACGTCGGGTCCCTGAGACGTCTCCTCCTTCTTGGTTGGCTTTCTCCCTCTTCTCTTTCTCTGTGGGATCAAGGCACAACATGCTGGGGCCCTTGTGGACACTGTCTCCATAAGCCCCCAGGGAGAATGAGGGCTCCCCCAGGAGAAAAGACACCTTCCAGACAGTGAAACCCAAACACTCTGAAGAAGGGGGAAGATGGCCTTTGTCCAGATGGGGAAACTGAGGCTTAGGGAGGTAAGACAACCTGTTCAAAGATCACAAGCCCAGCAGGGGATGGGGATGGGGTCAGTAGGTCTGACTTCTGGCCTCTACCTGTCCCTGTTCACATCACTCACAAAGCTCAGAAGGGAAGACTCACCTTCCTTGGACACCTGCCAAAACTCAAAGGCAACTTTGAAGGCCTGGGCTACAGTGAGAGTGACGGCTTGTGCCTGAAAAACAGGAAATGAGGGTGGGGATGGGTGCAGCGTCAGGCAGCAAAAGCAAGTATGAACTGGAGGGTTGGGGGCTCCCACCCCATGACAGGCTCTGGAGGGCCGGGGGGGAAGGGCCTAGCTCCCCCATTTCCCACAGCAGCCTGGGGCATAATGAAGCCACATGCTAGAATGGCAGTGGGGGCCAATGCGGCACCTCCTGTCCAGTCCCACCCTCAATGGCTTCCCTTCAGGCATATCTAAGCCAACTGTGAGAGCTACTTCTGGAACTCCCTCCTGGGTTAGCCGAGGATTCCCTACACTCACAGTCCTTGAGGGAATGGAAGGACCTAGCTGTGCTTGAGTGAGCTACAGGCAGAGGTGGAGGCCACACTCTTCAGGGGTTACAGGGCACTGAGGGTGCCAACAGCTGATAACTGACATCCCAGCAAGGCAGGAGGTGGCAGAATCAAGATGTCAGTGACGGTAAGGAAGAAAAGCCATCCAGCACTGCGGCCAGCCTAGAAGCAGCTGCCTCGGCTCCCACTCCACACATCACCTCTCTCCCATCACCAGCACAGGGCTCTGCAGCCCTGGTCACCTCCCTCTGGAATCTGCTGATGGAAGAGGCCCTAGCTCACATGCTTCCTTTATGAGCAAGAGTGGTACCACAGCTCAGACAGCACCCTCAGGAGGCAGCGATGGCGTCGCGGGTCCCGATTGTCACACAGATCTGCTACCACCTCCTGCTAGCCCAGTCCTGGAATAACCAGCCCAGAGCTTGGCATGCAAGTCCCAGAGAAGGGTACCACACTCAACTGTAGAATAAGCTCAGGCTTAAGTAGCCTCCACCAGACAACTCGATTTAACTGAGAAATAAATTTGGGGCCACTGCCTTCAAAACTCCTTTAAAAAAATTTCAAAATCTCCAAACTGGCTGATCTGCGCCAATTAAACTTCACAAAGTATAAAAATCTCATTTGAATGTCTCCGTCATTTACATTTGTGATGGAAGTGAGGATGCTTTATGGTGAAACTTAAATATGGTAATTAAGTATGAAAGTCTTCACAGCTGTTTACAATTTAAGCTGTCACATCTGAATCAAGTTTAATAGACCCAGTTACCACTGAGAATTGCCCATGAACTAAAAATATGGGCTAATTACCAGCCAAGTCAGACCACCATACTCTGGAGCAAGGGCTGGTCGGTCACCCATGCGGCAGGACTATGGAAACACCATTACGTCTGCCTGCAGGAACCTGAGGACAGGGGTTTATGCTGTCTACGTAAATCTGGTTCATTTGTGCAAATTCCTGCTCCTGTGCCCTAGGGTCCTGGACAGTAAGTCATAATAAATATATAACCTGAGCCGAGATCTGAAGCAATGCGAGCAAGTGCCTACAGGTCTGGGCTGGGCAGGCCTGGGGGTGGCCTGCTTCCCCAGGGACCCCCAGCAGGATGAGTCACAGGAACTCTCAGTGGGAAGACCTTCATCCCCCAGGCCACTGCACAGTCCTCCTGGGACTTACGCTGTGAGGCTGTCTTATGACCCAGAAGCTTCCTCTTCGTCCAGCTGTCCATGTCCCTAAATCATTCCACCTAAGCAGGCTATATTAGTAGGTCACCCAGGGCCAGGTACACAGCCCAAACTAAGTCTTACGCTCACCATCAGCCCTGTCAGTGCTCACCTGGCTCCCATATTAACCTCTGCATGAAGATTTCTCTTTTTTTAAATATTTATTTATTATGTATACAGTATTCTGTCTGCATGTAACCCCACAGGCCATAAGAGGGCACCAGACCTCATTACAGATGGTTATGAGCCACCATGTG
>LOJH01005697.1:0-11952 GCA_001685095.1 Ellobius talpinus | reverse complement strand
CCGAGCAATAACAATCCCAAGGGGAATATGCCCGGGACTTGCAGGGGACATGGGCTGCTCATTGCCTGTAGCCAGATGGTCCAGCCAGGCTGGCCAACTCCATCCCTTGCAGTGCCCTCTGGACTCTCACACCCACTTGGGATTCCTGGGGATTTCCTCCCGTTTTTAAGTCCCTAAGCCTCTCCCCTCTGAACCAACCCCCCCCAACTGACCACTTTCCGCTTGGTGCAGAGGAAGGCGTGGCACTCCAGGCTCTCGCTGTGCTGGCTCTGGGCAATGTACGCGAACACTTTGTCGTGCATCTTGTCTGCGGTGCAGTAGGAGATCCTGAAAAGCAGGCAAGAAGTGTCACTGGCCTGCACGGCACCTCATCACATCTGGATGCAACTCTGCTGGGTCTCAGAGACTCTGCTGCCTGATCTCCACTGGGTAAGCCTCTGCAGATCTGGCCTTGCCAGGCAGGGGACATGGGGATAAGGAAAGAAGTCCCTTCCTCTTCTTTCCACCCCACACTGAGCCACAGCCCTAAGAGGAACATCTGGACCCAACTGCACACCAGTCAGTGTGCCAGGGCCCTACAGAGTCTTCCTTGAGCTGGGGGTCTGTGATACGATGCTGAGAGAGCCACAACCACAACCCTGAGGCGTCTGTGTCAACTGGCTGGAAGGAGAAGCGAGACACTGCCTTGCCTACCACTGCCCCTCACCAACCAGACAATAGATCATATCCAGGACCATCTCCCTAGAGACCAGGACCAAGAGCAAGTCATCCTGGAACTGTGGCTGGGGTGGAGCTGGGGCTGGGGCTGTGTGCAGATGATCTGCCCAGGAGCCCCCATGGGTGCAGAGGAGACTACCAGTTTCCTCTGCTGCGAACAGTGGCCTTTCAGATCTCTGCCCACAACCTCAGCTCCCCAGGCCTCTCACCTGTTCTCTTATCTAACCCCTCCCTACCTCTGTTTATCCTGAGACTCACAGTTGGGGGAGGGGCTGTTGTCTAGGGGTACAGCTCAGCAGATTCACCCCTCACCAAAGCAGTCCCAACTTTCAGAAGATTGTTTCAATAACATCACCGATAACCCCAGGAGGGAAGATGGGGGTGCCATTTTCCCAAGAGCTTTTTCTATCCTAGGCATCTGGCTTCCTAACTATTCCTTGCTTCCGGATAACATCATCCAGATCCTGCAGGGAGCCACCTCCACCAGGAGGTCTTCCCAGGCTTCTCCAACACACCCCCTTCTCTGCCTTCTTGGGAAACACTGTCTCCTCTGTCCTTCCCTTCCTTCCTTTCCAGACCAGAAGTGCTCAGAGGACAGGGGCTGGCAGGCACTTAGAAGTGCTGGCTAAGGGAAGGCGGGTAGAATCTGGATGGTGGCTTACAGGCAGCAGTGTGGGCCTCTGGAAGCACTCCAGCACACCTGTGCCTGCCGCGCCCTGGCCCGGGACCTGGGCAGACAGATCTAAGACAGACAGTTGGTGTCTTAATCCCAGCTCAGCCTCCACCTCATGATACAGTCTTGGGCCACTCTCTCTCTCTCTGGGCCTCAAGTTTCTCCATGGATAACATGGATTTGGGCTGCTTCTCCCGTTTTGTACCCCCACCCCTGACCAGCTGAGAAGAGGTGGGGTAGCCTTGAAGCCCCCTAGGACAGAGAGGGAGCATCTCCATTACTGTTCCAGATCCTGCATGAGGCCTCTCAGGGACACTGAGTCAGATGCTCAGGGCTGAGCACTGTTCAAGGCAGACAGAACAGGGAGCTTTCACAGGTGTGTGTCCCCAGCCTGACTCCGTGGCTCATGGCCAAGCACAGGCCCTCTGAGCCGGCTTCAGCTGGTTAGGGGACAGCAGTGCCCACCTTTGCAGTCTCTCTGTGAGCCGTGGGTTACCTACTAGCACTACATTAACAGCACAGGGAGGCAGGACATGCCCCCAGCCCACTTTACTGATGAGGGGGATTGAGGTTCCGCAGAGCCCACAAAGAAAGCTGTAGAGCCTAGATTCAGACAGGACAATCCAATCAACCCCTGAGCAGCAGAGCAGACACGGCCACTCCCTGCTGAGCGTACCTGTAAATGGACACGTTCTCAATGAGCTGGCTAGTGAGGCTGTCCGTCAGGATGATCCCCCGGGGCGACACCTTGAGAGTTACCTTCTGCAGTTTCTTCCCGCTGGCCTTGGCCTAGAGGCACACAGGGGTCAGAGGTGCCTGTACCTCACTGCTTCAAGGCCCCTCAGCTCAGACAACTGGCAGGTGCCACAAGGGGGGGGAAGGATGGATGCTCAAACAGCACTCTTGTGCTGGCTAGTTTTTGTCATCTGGGAAGAGGGAGACTCATCAGACTGGCCTGTTGGCAAGTCTAGTAGGGGCATTTCCTTGACTGGTGATTGATGTGGGAGGGCCTGGTCCCCTGGGAACTGGTGTTATCCTGTGTAAGAGGTCCTGGATATAAGAAAGCAGGCTGAGCAAGCCATGAGGAGCAAGCCAGTAAATTTCATTCCTCCAAGGTCTCTGCTTCAGTCCCTGCCTGGGTTCCCGCCCTGACTTCTCTCAGTGACGGCTGTGATGCAAGTTTAAGACAAACAAACCCTTTCCTAATTTTTGGTCAATGCTAAGCACACTACGACAAGTCTCCTGAGGCACAAACAGACAACAGCTGCCCGCTAGCCCATTGCCCAGTGAGCACTGGCCTCATAGGAGGGGATCAACACCCCCTGTCCAGGAAGATGGGGACTCCCAGGGGAAGGGACTAGCCCAAGGACATGTAGCTGGGAAGAATTCGAGACAGATTGCCACAGGCCAGCACCGCAACCAGGGGACCCAACTCTACCACATGCCAGGGCCTGAGCTATAGGTCATGGCTACCCTAGGGAATAGACTTAAAGAGCTCACATCCTCTCAGAGGTAGGGGAAGGACACTTTGGTGGGCCAAGCAGTAAGAACACGGTAAATGGGGAACAACTTCCTTCCCTCCTTGGAGCTAGTGAGTCACCAGGAGCCTGAGGTGGGGACTCCAGGCTGGAAGCAGTCAAGGCCAGGGTGGCCTACAGAGGATGCTAACTGACCCAGCAAATACAAAGGCAATCTTCATAAATGCCCCTGAGCTGGACACAGGAGACCCAATGTGTGCCAGGCCCAAGCACATGTTATACAGACCCCTCCTGGAGACAGGGGCAGCTGGGGCAGGGGAGCTGGCCCGGACTCCTGTCCTCCTGCCTGGACACTCACTGTGGCCACGATCCTCTTGACAGCAGCTGCAGACAGCTCCTCGCCCTTGGGCCGCTCCACCAGCGTCATGCCAAGATACTTGAGGCTGAAAACCATGCCCTCTAGCAGTGTCTCCCGAGTGTCCGTCCAGTTCTCTGGCAACTCTAGCACAGGACAGACACTTCTCAGTGTGCTGAGCAGGCCTGGCTCTCGCCACCCACCTTCTCAGCACACCTACAAAGGGCCCTGGGGTACCCCCATCCTTCCTTTAGCTATTACCTCCCAGCCTACCCAAAACCTGGCCAGCTTCGCATACACCGTCCCTGTCAACCCTTAGAAGCACCCACAACTTGTCACACACACTGCAGACAGCCACTCCAAAGTCCAGGAAGTGAAACCAAGTCACAGTCAGTCAGTCTAGAGTCGAGACTTGGCTATGCCATCTCATGAGCCCCAACTCAATGGCAACGCTGAGGGCAAATGGTCCCTCCTCCTCAATGAGTCCTCAGTATGACTCTTTAAGATGAGGATTATCACATTATGGTGGTTTGAAGGAAAATGGCTCCCAAAGGGAGTGGCACTATTAGGAGGCATGGTCTTGTTGAAGCAGGTGTGACCTTGTTAGAAGAAATGTCACTATAGGGTGGGCTTTGAGGTCTCTTTCACTTGAGCTTCAGTGTGACACTTAGTCTACTTCCTGTTGCCTGCAATCAACATGTAAGAGCTACCTCTCTAGCACATCTGCCTGCATTTCTCCCCATGATAATGGACTGAACCTTGGAACTGTAAGTGAGCCCCAATTAAATGTTTTCTTTGTAAGAGTTGCTGTTGTCATGGTGTCTCTTCATATCAATAGAAGACACACATTACAGTTAAGGAAACTGAGGCTCAAGAACAGAAGGTATGGGCCAAAAGCCACCATGGTAAATACAGGCAGACTTACCCACTAGCTGGTGCATCCCAACCCACACTTGCTTAAAAGCTGGGCAGTCTGGGGGGTGAAGACCAGCAAAGATACAAATGGCCCAAGGAAAGGGACTAGGGTTAGAGTTAAGTGATGTCACTGGCTCCACTGGGCTGCAGCCATGACACATGGGAAGGGTCCTCCAAGATGTCTTGGCCATCACTAATGTCAGCAAGGAGGAGGGGTGAGTGGAGTGAAAGCCAGGGCAGGGGAGAGTTGGGAAGGGCCCACCTGTCCCCGTGAAGGAAAGAGTGCTGAGGTAAAGAGGAGTGCAGACCCCAGGGAAGGTTTGCCCATTCCCAGTTCCTCCTTAGAGCTGAGGCTAAGGGCACCCATCACACAGTGGGAAACCGGGCCAAGCTTACTTAAGAGAGTGAGGTCACTGGGGATGCGTGCACAGCCCTGTTAGGGCCCCTCCTGTCACCCCATGCCCCTCACCCCTCTAGACTCCCTGTTACTTTCTCGGGCTATGTCCCAGAGCCTTGAGTTCCAGGGATGCTATCACTTCGTTCCATGGCTCATGGCTCGGGATCTGTGTTGAGCAAGACGCTGCCTCTCACTGTGGGTGGGGATGGGAAGGAACTGCAAGTATGACCCCTTCTCTCAGACCCAGGTGACTCTGACTTGTCACCAGAACCTGACACACAACTGGTACTCATCTTTTGAGTGTAAAGATGTCCTAAATCCCCTCAACCCCAGCTATGTTTGACACGATGCCCTGCGGGCCTCCTGAGCCCTAACTGAGACGATCCTAAAGTCCAAAAGGATGTCCCATCCATTAGGTCCTCTAGAAGGAAGCAGAGTCCCCATGGTATCCCCAGTCCTGGGTCAGGCAATGAGAATGGCAGAACAACTCCCTGCCCTGGAAGAAACCAAGGCTCACGGCCCTACCCCCAGAATGAGCCACTTCAATAGGCACAGAGGCCTTGAAGGTCTTTCACGCCCATTCTACAGCCCTTTCTACAGTGGAGGAACTGGAGTGCTAGGGACACCAGCCTGTGTTCCTGGTCACTGGACCACACAACCTGCCACAAGGAAAACTGCCTTCAGTTTAGTCAAAGGCCAGGAAAAGGTTCTTAGGTCTTTCCTAATAACCTATGCTGCTTCTTCACAGCCCAGGATACCCAGCCCACCATCTCCAACCTGAGGAGACCCACACTCAATGCCTGTGTCCTTGGCAGACATTGCTAATAGACAGCAGTGCTTCCCTGTTTCTCAACTATGGCCTCAGGCAGGCAAAACTAATCAATCAGGAGTGGCCTCTTCCCATTATCCACCCCTGCCTTAAGGAACACATCCTTCCCCTATCTCTGGGTCCCACTCTCCCATTTCCTCTTGCTCAGCCCTTCTGGCTCTGGTCCAAAGCCACTTCCGCTCACTTCATTCCAAAGGGCCAAAGCTTGCCAAGGTCACTGGTGTTCTCTTTGCTGTCAAAACATTTTCTACTCCTTGACCCCAAATGCTTGACATTTTTTATGTCCCTCCTTCCCCAACCTGACCCTTCTCTACAGAACTGCCTGCCAGCTTCTACACTGGCTACCAGACCAGCCTCAGAGTCCCTCTGCCCAACCCTGTAGCTTGACAGATGACCCAACTGAAGCCCAGAGAGGTGCAGGGCCTATTCAAGATGACACAGCAAGTCAGAGAGAGGAGGTACCCACAGTGACAGCTGGGCTGTTTGAAAGCAGCTCCCCCCAACCCCCCAACACACCTCCCTACACAAGCTCCCGCCACACGGCAACATCTACTTTCTCAATATCTCAAATGCTCTTTCCAAACAAGGCATGGTAGTACCCACCTGCAATCCCAGGAAGAGGCAGGAGGATTCTAAATTAGAGGCTATCCTAGAACACACCTTGAGATCTTATATAAGAGACAAACCTTTAATCCCAGCACTCAGGAAGCAGAGGCAGGCAAATCTCTGTGAATTTGGGGCCAGCCTGGTCTAGAGCTACACAGCAATCCACACATTCACCCTCTCCCAGGGCACCTAATCAGAGGCAGGCAAGCCAGCCCAGTGGCTAAGAGTGAGGGCCTTAGTTTGATACTCTGAATGGCCCTGAGTGAGAGCTCTATTTCCTCATCTCTAAAATGGGGGAAAGGAGTTTGCGGCGTTGTTTAGTTGGTGGAGTGCTTGCTTCCATCCCCAGTATCCCATAAACCAGGTATAGTGGAGCATACCCATAATGCTGGTACCGGGAAGTAGAGGCAGGAGGATCAGAAGTTAGAGATTATCCTTGGCTACACAGCCAGTTAGAGGCCAGCCTGGCGTACACAAGACTGTCTCAGAAAAGAAAAAAATAAATAAAGACGAAATGGGGGCTGAGAGATGACTCAGCAGTTGAGCGCACTGTGGGGCGGGTTTGGTTAGAAAGCTCACACATGCTGCTAAGTCCAGCCCAAGGGGGATGTTATAGGCTGGCCTCTGCAGGTAACTGCACTCATGTTCATACACACATATGCACACTATTAAAAATAAAAATACTTAAGAAATAAAGGGTGGCTGTGGTGGCACATGCCCCCAATCCCAATAGGTGGATCTCTGTGGGTTCGAGGACAGCCTGGTCTGTCTACATAATGAGTTCCAAGCCAGCTAGGGCTGCATAGCGAGGCTGTCTCAAAATCAGGATAAAATAGAGAAAGCAACTGCACTAGGCTCACAGGGCTGTTCAGAGCTGTGGGTAAGATAATGAGATATGGTGGACAAAGGTGCAGGCTGAGGGCCAGGTCCAGGGGCAGGTATCTGCAGGCTTGCTCAATCCTGGCTATGGCTGTTGCCTTGAGCAGGGCTCTGCCGATTCTTCACACAGCAGCTGCCTGCCTCTCTTCAAAGGACCTGTCCTCAGGTCTGCTCCCCAGGCTGTGGCGCTGAAAGGGCCCCTGCCCTGAGCGCTTCTCCCTTCGCCTCTGCCTGCCTATCCTTGCAGGCCAGCCTCCTCGCCTGTGCTTCTGGACACGTGACATGCTCTTACTGAGGTTCTTCGAGGCCTCTGGTGCCCACAACTTCCCCAAGAAAGAGCGTTGAGACAAACAGACAGACCAGTGTGGTCTCCAACCACCAGACACCACATACAGCAAGGAGCAAGAGCCGCACCCCTTCCCAAGCAGAGCTCCCAGAGGCCCCTGGGCAAATACAGGCCTGTGCCTTACTCCAGTCCGAGTTATTTTCAGCCCTGTGGTGGGTAATGACTACGCTATTTTCATTTTATGATTTTACAGATGACCTGCTATAGGAGTTAGCTCGGGACAGGACCGCAAGTCCAGGCGAGCTTCAGCTCCCACCACATGCTGCTTCCTGGTAATGGCCCCAAGGGGGGTTAGGGCTACTTGGACGTCCTGTCCCAACCCCCATAGCTGGGACCTGGCTGGATGGTGTCTGAACACCACAGTTGCAGCCAACCCACAGGTACAGTGAAGACAAGCCTCTGCCCAGGGACCCAGTCTGGTTCCCAAGCCTGGAGAGGGTGACTTGGGAGTGGGAAGGATATCCTAGGAGGGGACCTAAACTCTGCCCTGCAGGAACATGACAACCTTTGACAAATCCAATGGGTCTTTCAGGACTTTCATGGCCAAAGTTTCAGAATGTGAACAGACTAAGAACCAGGCATTGTGGCAGTGCACACCTTTAATCCAGCACTCAGGAGGCAGAGGTAGGTAGATCTGAGTCGAGGCCAGCCTGGTCTACAGAGGAGGTTCCAGGGCAGCCAGGGCTTCACAGAGAAAACCCTGTCGCAAAATAAAACTAAAACAAAAGAAAGACTAAGCCAAGTTCAAAAACTAAAACCACTGAGATCATTCTCAAAAGTGAATAATGAAGTGATGGCTACCTCAGGCAGAGCTCCCACACACCTACACTAGAAGAAAAAAGGGCAAGGAAAGGCTATTCAGTCCCTCAACCGTCCTGCGCCTCAGTTTCTTTGCTTTGAAACAGGTAACAGTACCCACTCCGTGGGGCTGTCATGAGGCCAGATGAGCTCACACGTGACCCTGCTGAAACCACACCTAGAGCCCTGTGAGAACCAGCCACTGCCACCGCCACCCATCAAGCGCAAAGGGCTTTCATGCACGTGTGGCAGCATTTTATGAGATCAGTATGCCACAGCGCCACAGGCAAGAAATACAAAGAAGGATCCTAAGGGACAGCCCTGAGACTCGGGCCCCACACCCCATCCTGCAACCACCAAGCCCCTCCAATGCAAGGCAGGGGTGACTGACACATGCCACGGCACCCAAAGAGAGTGTCTGACCTCTGTCAACAGTTGGTGACCTGTCTCCTCAAACATCCTGCCCCTCCCTCAGTAATCAGACTGCGAGGAGCCTCCAGTTCAACGTCCCTCAGACCTGCCGGTCCACTAGCCAAATCCCCTTCCCACTTTGTCCCTCCCTGGACTCACTTGTATCTTCCAGGCCAGCTTCTTAAGAGAGGTGGCTGCCAGGACCTACTACTCTGATCCCCTCTATGCACACCACTTTCTGACACCAGACGCCAGCATCGGCCACTCTGCCTGCAGCCTGGTTGTTAGTGGTACCCAGCACCTGTGGTACCTCACAAACTGGAGGACCGCACCTGTGGTACCTCACAAACTGGAGGACCGTGGTCTCTACCTGCAATATCCTCCAGTCACGAATCCAGTGAGTCTTGCTCCAGCCATTGCCATTCAGAAGCAAGACAGCACAGCGCTAATTCTACCTTGAGGGACCTCGGAATTAAGGCCCAGGGGCTGTCCCACTGTCCATTATGAGGGCTGCCTTCCCTTCTCAGCTATCCTCACCATACTTCCCAGGAAATCCTCCCAGAGAATCTACACTTGGACCCATGTCTCAGCGGCTACTGCTAGAATAACACAATCCCCACCCTAACTGAAAAAGCTGCCCCTCTGCTGTTTTATCTTTTTTCTAGCAGTCTGTGCTAGCCCCACCGGCTATCTGTGGCCTTCTCCCTCTGTCCCTTCCTCCACCAGAGGTGAGAACCATCACAGCACACACCATCAGGAGACACATTCAGACTCACTGTGCCCTATTGTGTCACAGGTATTGACATTCTGGTTTCTTGTTTTGGTTTGGTTTTTTTGAGACAAGTTCTCTCCATTATGTGGCTCTGGCTGTCCTGCAACTGGCTTATAAACTAGGCTGTCCTGGAACTCAGAGATCCACTTGCCTCTGCCTCCCCAGTGCTAGGGTTAAGGTGTGGGTTAAAGGTCTATGCCCAGCAGTATTTAGAATCCTATACGGAAATATGAATAGACCCCATAGAGAGTCATGAATTACCTTTACTGGAACAGACACCTTATATTTCTTTATCATTTGCTTTGGGTTCTCTGACAGGCTAGCACAACCCATACAGGGGTCTGAGGGTCAAAGTGACCCCAGGACCTTTAGGAAGCCACTGAGCTGGGGAAGAGATCCCGATTCTGGGTCAGGCGCTGAGAAATGATCTTTACGGTTCCCAGAGAGAAGGAGAAAGTGGCCCTGAAAAGGAGGGAATCCTCTTTCCAGGTCAGGCAGTGGCTCTGCCCTCTGAGCTTTTCTTTTTTCTTTTTCACACTTAGTAGGCATGTGGGGGAGAGGAGCCCATGTACCAGAGTGCACGTGTCATAGGGCAACCTTTGGCAGTTTTCTTCTCCCACCACCAGGGACCCAGGGATTGAACGCGGGTCCTCAGGCTTCAGAGCAAGTTCCTTTTCCCATCTAACAGTCTCTGGCCTTTGATTATGAAAGCTAGACCCAAGGACTGACTAAGTAGGTCCCAACCTCTCACGTTGGCACACCCAAGGCCTTCCCCTCTAACCTGTGTCCACACTGGTCCTGGTGGCAGCCAGCCAAACCTGGAGTGGGGGTCCCTAGCTCCCCTAACAGCCAAAAACCCAAAGCATGTGACTAAAATCCCAGGGCTGAGGAAGCTCTGCTCCCCATGCCTGGAGCCGTGGACCCTGTCAGTTATCTCTAAAATGGGTCTGAAGATAAGCAAGCTTTGACACCTCCCAGGAGTTAATGAGCTAACAGAAGTCAAACACCAGAGACAAAAGCAGGAGCACTCAGTCGTCAAAGCCACCCCCAGGTAAGTAAAACACAGACACTCCCACAAGAGTCCCAGGCAAGTAATACTCTGCTTGGTAAAATAAGATTATGAATTTGACACTTAACCAGACAGGCCAGGCTTCTGAGGAGCTCATTCTAAGTACAGAGCTTTGAGAGGTGCAGGGAGGGGAGAAGAGAGAGCTCAGAGTCCCTCCAGGGTCCAGACAGGCTGCCACTCCCATCTCAGTCTGAGCTGGCCAAACCGGGTTAAGAACTAGGTTTAGCCAGGAGGACAAGGAATGGTGATAGGTACCTTTAATCCCAGCACTGTGGGAGGCAGAAGCACAAAGCCCACCTGGTCTACACAGCAAGTTCCAGGCCAGCCTAGGCTACAACCTGGAAAATACACTAACACCAGTTTAACTAGCACAGGCTGGACTCACTCTTTGGCACAGCATGACAGTGTACTTCTGATCCACTCCCACCCCCACCCCTGCGCATGCCCCCTCTCCCCACCCCAGGATTCCACCTCCCTAAGGCTGGGATTACAGACTAGAGCCGCTACCAAACAATCTGTGAAGTGCTGATGATAGAACCAAAAATTTAGGATCAAAAGACTTCCTGAAAGCTAGCAAGCACCTACACACCACACACATCCCCAGCCCCAGGGGGATTTTATCCTCACTTTGCAGGCTGGGAAACCAAAATCATCAAGACCGAGTAAGTGATCTCTGCCTTAGAGTGGAGATGGCAGGGAAACCTCGCCAACCAAAATACACCCTGGTCCTCCAGATTCATCTCTGCTTCCTGGCTCCCTCCTCTTCAGACCTCCTCCCCACCCACCCTTCTTCCCCTTGTCCCAGGAGAAAAGCACAGGGTTCATCCACTGGAAGGGAAGGTCACGTTCAAAAGTCCTGGTCACATCCCACGAATTTTTGAAGGGCTATTTTGGGAGTCAGCAAGTGTGGAAGATGGTACATGCCCTGCCCCAGGGGCCCCTGACCCCACCCCCACCAGCAGGCACCAGCACACATTCCCAATGCCAGTCAGGGTTAGGAGGAACCCACAGCTGGAACACCACAGTGGGAGAGAGGAGGGGCAGGGCGGGCTCCCTAGGCCCAGACACGCTGGCGCTCCAGGGACCAAGGAACTCGGGCTCCCCTGGTGGAGCCCGGCAAGGCAAGGTGCTGGCAAGAAGCGGGGAGCGGAGGGAGGGGTACTGCCAGTGAGCCCCAGGTGGGTGGCAGGTGAGACTATGCCAGAGTCCAGGCGCCTTGGCTTCACATCTGGAAGGAAAGACTCGGGTGATCCCCTATAAACGACTCCCCAAAAGGGAGGGACCTGAGCTAGGTTTCTCAGGCCTCAGGGGAGGGTGCCAGGTGACGGCTCCCAGAGAGTAACCCGAGAGGTGACTGGGGAAGGCTCCTCTCCGCTCTTCCAGACACCCGGGAGAAATGGCAGCTAGTCAGAGTTTGCCTTTTGCATAGGTACCCAGGGACTCGGACAGCCCCCAAGGGAAGGTACGAGGGAAAACAGGGTTTGAAAATAGCTTGGACGCCAGCCTCGCCACCTGAACGCGTCCAGAGGGGAGGGCGAGAGGACCTCGGGTGGCACCGGGATGAGCTCGCCCCTCGGAGCAGAGACCTGCGGGTCGTCTAGAGGCGACCCCATGGGTTGGGCTGGAACGGGGGAGGCTCTAGGCGTCCTCACCGCGCCGCACCTGGGGACCCGGAGTTCCGCCCGCTCCCCGCCGACCCGCCCCAGA
>LOJH01005696.1:17921-28760 GCA_001685095.1 Ellobius talpinus | reverse complement strand
TCTGTAGCTTTGGAGCCTGTCCTGGAATGAGTTCTTGTAGACCAGGTTGGCCTCAAACTCACAGAGATCCTCCTGCCTCTGCCTGCCGAGAGTGCTGGGATTAAAGGTGTGCGCCAACACTGCCCAGCTGTCCTCTGATCTTTTTAACCATCTCCATTCCTTTGCCCTCTTCTCCATTGTGCTGGGATCTACAGAGTTCTTATGCTAAGGGGCCCCGCCCTCTTACCACATGCTGTGCTGAGACACCAGCCTCAGGAGGAGGGTGGAAGTCCAGGCCAGGACTGAAGGCAGCATAGATCCTTGAATTGGAGAAAGGCAGGACCTGATTCGATGTCCAAGGTGGGTGTTTGCTCTGCCTGTAGTCGGGAATAAGAAGAAAACTTGGAGTCATGCTGCTTGAGTCCCAGGGTTCAGACTGGAAGAGACCCTGGATGCCGCACTATGGGGATCAACCCCAATGTGGCCACCTTCATGTGTGTGCACACTCAGGTGTATATTCATGTCTGTGTGTATATAGGCCACACACAGGTGCACACTCATGTCTGTGCATGTATCCATGCTTGGGTGTGCATGTGTGTGCAGAAGAGTTGGCAGCATCCAGAAAATGAGTCAGGGGAACAGGAAGCCACCTGTAGTGTGACAAGGCCCTGTGGTGTCTCTGTTCCAGCCTCTGAGCTGCAGATCCTCTGAGCAACATGTTGTGGATCTGAATACATAGCTTACCTTTACTCCAAGAGCACAGGACAGCTCACAGGCCTAGTACAGTGTTTCTGAAAGAGGTGTTCCGGCCTTTGGGAGTGACCGTGCTCATACAAAGTGCGGAGCTGGCCTGGCTCCCCAGTGCGGCATCCAGGGTCTCTTCCAGTCTGAACCCTGGGACCTCTTAACCAGGCATAGAGTCCTTTTGGTGCTGTTCCCCAGCAACGGACCTGAGTGCTCTTCATAAACCTATATTTTTTCTAATTCTTTGGAAGGTGTCTCCCCTCCCCTACTCATCAGCATGATACAGAGAT
Organism: Ellobius talpinus; assembly: GCA_001685095.1. Classification (NCBI taxonomy): domain Eukaryota; kingdom Metazoa; phylum Chordata; class Mammalia; order Rodentia; family Cricetidae; genus Ellobius; species Ellobius talpinus. Next base: position 27,747 of record LOJH01005696.1, on the reverse strand, counting down.
AAATCTAGAGCTCTTAGCCTATGGCTGGAAGCCAGCTCTTCCATGAGAATTATTACTGTAAGATACTGCCCTGTCCACCTGCCTGTGCAGCCCAGGGTCATCTGTGGGATCCTCCCTCCCAATGACCTTGCAACCCTAGAAGAAGCTTTGTCTTGCTGGCTGTGCATTTGGTGGAGTCTCCTCAAGAGGCTATGAGCAAGTTCAAGACTCTGGAAAGTGGCAGGTGGAGAGAACCAGATGCAGGGGTTGCTCACTCCAGAACGTTCTACTTCTGCAGGGAAAAATTATGTCATCAGCCTTCTGATTGGTCATGTTGGAGGTGTGCTGGGCACCTGTCAGCATGAGGATGGTGCATTGAGGTTGCATGTGGTATGTCATTCCAGGAATGCTTAGTATGCTTCGTGTTGTGTCTTCAGCCATGCCCTTCTCACAGGAAGGAGGTATGTCTGTTTGGGAGGATGGTTGGTTGCTGTCTGAAGCAATGCAGCACCAAAGGGCTAGAAAACTCGACCCTTGAACCATGACGGGTGTTTTTCCAGCATTATATTCCCTGTGGTATGAGGGATTAATTCAGTGGTTTTGTATTAGGAATCATTGGTTGAGCTTAAAAAAAATACTTCACTGGTGTATACTTCAGAATGTTTCCTGAGAACTGTAGAGTGAGTGCCAGGCAGGATCTCAACCAAAGATCAAGACTGGGCACTCAGCCAGCCATATTCTCTCTGAACGACTTCTGTTGATGTTCAGGTGTCTGAAGAGGTCCTAGATGCAGAGACATTCCAGGTACTAGGGGTAGGGAATGGGTAAGCCTGAAGTGGGGCTGTCTGGGGATCCAGTGGTGTCTTTGGTGAGAGCTGTCACTGAGGTGCCATGTCAGCTATGGCCTCACATCTGGCTCCTTATCTCCTACCTTTCCCTCACAGAGTTCTTGGTGTCCCTGCGTAGGTCCTTCTTGTCTTCCTTGTTGTCACATGGAATATGTGGTCTGGGAGGAGAGGCCCCACTTGCTTAGAGATAGAGACTGTGAGGGTGGGTAAGTGCAGCTTCTACGTGGGTCCCTAAGACCTGAGAGCCTTTTGGCACTGAGAGACAAAGAGTTAAACAGGAAACACCAAGGATCATGCTTCTGAGGTCCCAGCTAGAGCCATTTCCTGGCTTGGTGACGATAGTTTCATTAGTTGGAAACTAGGTGAACGGAGCTTGTGCGGAGCCACCATATCCTTGTTTTTTAAACTTGTTTTTATTTTAATCATGGAAAATTCAAACATGTCCAGAAGTAGAGACTGGTACCATGATCCCTAGATTGCCATCACCGCCTCCAGCCGAGATCAGCATTCTGCTGGTTCCCTTTCAAATGATGCTAATTCCGAAGCGTTTACTAATTCAGAACCAGAGAGCGAACAAGCAATTACATTAATTTAAAAACACACTTGTGTGTGGTGTTGAAAAAGCAGCCACGGTTGGAAGAAAGTGACATGCAATCCCCACCCAGGCCCTGTGGACACCCATAGGCAGGGATGGAACAGTGTCTAGCTAAGGAGCCCCAGAAGGCAGGCGCCTAGAGGCTGACCAGCCCCCGCAGCCTGACCTGTGGGGGTGCTATACAAGGTGAGGGCTGCCTGTGGATTTGCCACTAACTGTGCATTGGGCTGTGTGGGGATTCAGTTTCTTCTCTGGAATGGCAAAGATGCCGTAAACTAAAGTGAGAGAAAATGCAGAGCCGGCTCACGCCTCACGCGTCCTTGTGGCCCAGGCTGCCTGCAGGACTCTTCTGCCCTGACAGACAGTTTGAATGATGCCTGGGCTTGCTACTTGCTGCAGGGCAGCCCGGAACACGACAGCTTGACGGCTGGGGCAAATTCAATGGACAGGTTTGCATACTAAATAGGGATGCGGATAAATATGGGGACTACAGGATGACAGAGGGTCACTCAACCCCATCTAGGGGTCAGAAAAGCCTCCAGGTCATGGCTGCAGCTAGGGGAGCAGTCCTGAGAATGTGAGCTGCCTAGAGCCATATGCTGCCCACGTGCCAGGACATGCATTGTGTCTTTGGTGCTTGCTGTATGAGGGCAGGACACTGGGAGGTAGGCCCGGGCCAGGTCAGCCTCCAGCATGATGGCGTTTTAAGGCTCTTTCCAGAGCATAAGATGTCAGGAGGGTCTTTTGAGAGACCAATTAGCATAGGATATACTGGTGGTGAGGGTGGATAGAGATGGAAGGCCCAGAGCCCCAAGGGACAGAAATTGCTGAGACGAGGGGCAAGAGGGGACTCACAGCCTCTGGCCTTGACAGGGCCGCCTGTGGCATAGGGGAGAGAGGCAAGTACCTGGAAATGTGGGCTAATGATGTCAGGTTGGGATAGGTCATTTCTTCAGGACGGTGGGATGAGGGGGTGGCCCAGGCCAGGGCTTTCCCAGGTGTGACTATAGTGACTTCCCAGCATCTGTCCTGTGCCCATCAGCTCTGATGATTTTTCCCATCTCTTTGGGGTACTGGGTTTTCAGCAGCAAGTGCTTCACCTCTGGGGAGGAGGGCGTGGCTTGTCACTGCCGAGCTGCTGTTATTATCTTGCTGAGAGATGTTGCTGAGTGCCCTCCTCAGTCTCCCCATCAAGTTACCCTTTTCTGTACTCTTTGTCCTTGTACTCTTGGGGGGGTGCTTCCTCCCTTATCTGGGGAGCAGGGAATTTACCTTCCAAAGTGCAGGGTAGCCGTGGGTGGCTGGGAATGTTGCCAGTGTCTGCTGTTCCCCATCCTGTTTTACTTAGCCATTGACTTCTGTCAGTATGACTCTTTACACTTGGCTGGCAACTAACTCAGTACCACTTGGTTTTGATGCTCAAGTGGTCCTGGCATGGCTATTTGGAGCCTTTTCATGTGCTTTTGTACGCTCTGATGTAGCCCCACCCCTCTGACCCTTAACACACCTCTTTCTTACTCTGTGACATGTAGGATGCTCCAGACTCATTATATATATTCTGTTCCAGTCTGAGAATCAGCTTTTTCATCCAGGGGTCCTTTTTTGTTGTTTGACATAGGGTCTCACTATAGCCCGGATTGGCCTTGAATTACTATCCTCCTGCCTCAGTCTCCTGCATGCTGGGATCATAGGTGTATACCACCACACCTGGCTGAGGCCTAGTTTTTCTCGGAGGTTCTCATTAGAAACCACAGTCTGGGCTCTGGGTACCGTTGTTGTTCCTGGGACCCCGCTGCTTCTGTCAGCAGTGCCAACAGATTCACAAGTGTACACATTCCTGTAAATATTGTGTTCGAGCCCATCTGCTTCTGAGTTAAGCTGAACACAAGTTCATCCCAATACCTCTGACTCTAGTGTGTCACCCCAACTCTTTTGCTGAGACATAGCCCCCTCCTGTACTGAGAGCTGGCTCTGGTGATGTTTTGAGCATGCTGGGCAAGCATATGGAGATGCTGCTTCTGGTCACTTTCTTGGAATGTGGTGCATGTGTGGAATGTTTGAGCAATCCTGGGTCCCTGGGAGATCCTCTGCTTTTGGTTCTGCCTGGCCAATCAGGGACCATAGAGGTGCCATGAACTGATTTGCAGCTGGTCCTCTGGGCTTGATGCCAGTCTGCCCTGCACCTTGATGGGGAGGTGAGTGATTCCGTGCTGCTAGTTTGCTTCTGATTTCTGTGAGGTGGACACTGGTTTGGATGTAGGGTCTGCCTCCAACACTGGGGCATCTTTCAGGAAGGGGACACTGCTGGGAATTGTGCACGTGTTGTCGTCCCTGGGAAGCCCTGTTTTCTTCCTTGCCCTTATTGTTTCTGACTGAAGAATGGGGTCAGTGGCACAGAGTGAGCTGGGGATGCAGGGACAATGTGGAGCAGTTATTGGCGCTGGCCCTGTTCCCACAGACCCTGTTAGCTCTGCCGTGCCATGCACAAATGTCTGCCTGACAGGGTGGGATTCATGAAGAATATTGATGACATTCTGTGAGATTAGCATGATCATTGTGTGTGGTGTGGAGTGTGCATGTGTGTATGGCTAGATTGGGGCTTTTGGAAGCACGAGACTAGTTGCGAGGCCTTGCACCCACCCTTGCCATACTCACTCCTGAAAGAACTGTGGAGCCCAGCGTCAAGACTCAGAATCTTAGAAGGGATCAGGAGGGAAACAGTTACAGCTGAAAAGCAGGGATACTTTAAAGGGGTACACATGAGGAAGGCCAGAGAGAACACACAAAGACCAGGAGCCTGGGCCATACACTGCCTCAGACCACCGTTGTCAGTGGCGGAGGTAGGCCAGGATGCCGTCAGGAGTATGGAGGTAGAATGGGAGCTGGGCCTCTCCCCTGTGGAGATCCGGTAGCCTGTGGCTCCTCGGTCTCTGGTCAGCTCATGATGACCCTAAACCATCTTCCTTTTACCATTATGAGCAGGTACTCAGCCACATTGTCAGCTTCATGTACTGGAGAATGTGTTCCTGCTTTGGCCAGAAGTTGAGAGAGCTTCATGGGGAGAATTGAGAATCATTACCCCATGGATAACATGGGTGGTGGGTTTGGGTTATTGAATGCTTTTGTAGCAGGAGTTCAAGGGTTAGCTAGGTGGGGCAGACCTGGGCAGGTGAGAGGTATTTATCGGATGTCCCTTACTCTTTCTGAGGGGTCACCCCCACAAACCCTTCTCCACAGTGTCTGTCGGGGACAGGCTGGTTTGATCCACTGACCTCTTTCCCTTGGAGGGGCTCACAGGAGGATGGCATCTTGTAGAATTTCGACTTCACTGAGGACACAGCCTTTTTAGATGTCCTCAGGGTAGCTGGATGTAATTCTCTTCTGGAACGGGCAGACTTTTAGCTAGTGGACATGGAGAGGGTAGCTTCTCACTTCTGACCAGGGATACTGAGAAGCGGGGGGCTCCCAGGGCTACCCCTGTGCTTCGTGGAGATGGGCAGCCAGCCTGTCTAACAGCCCCACAGCTTCTCACTCCATATACAAGGGCTCTGGTGCACGTGGGGAGGAAGGGCTGGTTCATGAGGCCTAGTGTACTGACAGGTGAATGCACCGGTTCTTACCTTTTCCATCTGCTCCCAATCACACCCTCAATCTGGGCCCACACGTTCTCAGCGGATGTCATGGGAGGAAAGAAGATCCGACATGGGCAGTTCTCAGCAGGGATGCTTTAGCTGTAGTTTTTACTTTAAGGGGTGTGTCTGCCTGACTTTCATTTCCTTTAAAAGGTGGAAGTAGCCTCTTGTTCAGGCCCTTCTCTGGGGCTCACCAGCTCAGCTGTTAGCCTGTCTCATTCCTCCTGCCTTGGTCTATTGCAGACCGCCATACTGTCCAGGGACTGGTCAGATCTTCCATTAGTGCCCAGCATGCTATGTTGTCCTGAAAGATGCCCACCTGCCTGATCTCTTAACCCTCAGCCTTGGCTTTTGTTCTGTGTTGAAGGCAAGGGGAGGGAGAGGCTGTACCATTGATATCTCCATGTGGCCCTGAGCATCTCATACAAGGTCACCTGTGATGTCCAACCCAGTATGTGCTGAGGGTCCAGATGTCCTGTCTGCCCAGTGTCCAGATCTAGAGATACGACTGTAGCCCTGAGCTGGGTGTCTAGTTTTGCTTTTGGGACTCAGCATCTGGTAGCTTTAGAAGGTTTGATAAATAGTGGCAAGCCTTGCTCAGGGTTCTGCAAGCCCTACAAACAGCAGGCCTGGATCTTAGACTGAAGTAACCATCGATTCCCCCAGTATGTGTTTTCCAGAGAACTCTACTGCCCTCTCTGGGAGGTGCTGGCGCTAGTTGTCCTTGCTGTTCGTGTCATGTGACTTCACATGCTTTGCACATATTCTGCTCTTTGGCTGTGGTCTCTGTCTTCCAACCCCTGGAGCACCGCCTGCTTGAACAATCGCCCAGTGTACTTAACGACAGTGAGACAACTGGAATAGCCTGTAGCGCTCAGCATGTGGTCCAGTCAGTGGGTCTAGTTATGCCAAGAGGAAGTAACACACAGCGGGGTGAGGGTGGAGGTTAGCGATTGAGGACAAGGAGGGACTCACTCGTTCGCATCCTTAGCGAGTTCCATGATGTCTGGGTCACAGTGAGACCCTTTGGGGTCACGTGGTAAAGTCAGGGTCACAGGGAATGCTCTCTTTGATGTGTTCCTAGGGTACAGGTGACCACTACTGGTTTAAATGACTTTGAGATGCCAAATCTTATTTATGACAGATGGGATTCATGAAGTTAGAGGTGGGTACCAAACCAGAAGGGATCTAGTGTTCAATGACAAAGCCTGGAGTGTCAGTAGTCACAGGATGATGGCAAAAGCAAATTAGAGAACTTGCCTGGCCACACTCTCACCATCACCTTCGTAGATGCGACCCCCGGAAGGTCCCTGCAGCAAACCTCTGAATTAATGGTTGCTTCCATTGCTTGAGTTTAGGCTCAAGTTTCCATCAGTGAAGGCTTTTGCAGGAAACACCTCAGCTTCAGTCTTGCCCGTGCTTGCACATCAAGTCAAGATTAAGGCCACTCGTGAGACCCGGGTGCTTTGTTAAGAGAGTCCCCAGGTCTGGTCCCCGTTTCAATTTACTTTAAAAGAGGTCATCTCACACAACCTGAGTTTGAAGATGCCCGGATCCCTGTCTGATGCCCAAATCTGTCCCCTATGGTTTCCCAGGCTGGATCTCCCACTTATTCCCAGTCAGCATTTGGGAGTGTCAGGGCCTGGCAGTTCTTGTCCCAAGGTTGTCTCAGGCCCACTCCTGGTTAGGGCATCTCCCCAGTCTCTCCTAGCAGCTGTCAGGAGGTGCTTGCTCCAACTTTTGCTGTGCTTACTGACCTTGCTCTCCATGTGTAGAGTGTGGCACAGCCATGTCCTGACTTTTTGGGGATAATCTCTGAGGAGCAGGAACACTCCAAGTCTGCATTCTCCTCCTCCCTCATGTAGACGTGGGAATGCCTCATTTAATCAGATGGAAATTCCACACCTTGGCCACCAATAGACCCACATTTCCTCAGGTTAGATGAGTGTCCCCTGTTCTTGGAGGCTACCATGATGTGACTCATGACAAACACCTCTGTCCAACTCTGGTCCTGTGGTCCACTAGGCTCTGGGACAGGCAAGGGGTAGAGACCTTCAGGAGGAAGTACTCACAGCTGATGTCTGGTGTCTGAGCTGAGTTCTTTGGCCATGGCCAATCTCTTTGAAGTCTTCTGTTCCTGTGGGGTCTTGACTAGAACTGGGTCAGGGCCACAAGCTAAGTTCCTGTGATTCTATCTAACCAAATAAGTAGCTTCCTTCTGGCCTTCAGAGAAGGCCTAAGAGTCTGGGCTCCCCGCGGGACCCTCCTCAGCCTGGCAGGCGTGGTGGAAGGGGTTGTTTACAGAGTGGGGCCTACTCTGCTTGTGCTACAGTTTACTCTGTGCCCGAATCAATGACTCGAGTTTTATTTTTGTCTCCTTACCTCCTCTGAATCTTTCTAGGGTGTTCCATGTAGTGTTGAAAGTAGCCATTTCATATTCTTGTGTTGTAGGTGTGTTGTTTGTACGGGACTGTCATAACAGATTATCACAAAGTGGGGGGATGATGGTTTATATAACAGAAATGTCTTTTCTTGTGGTGCTGGAGGCTGGGATCTACAATCTGGGTGGGGGCAGGGCTGGTTCCTCGGGGTCTCTCACAGTCCTGCATCCTGGTCTCTTCTTATTGGCCAGGCTGGATCGGAGCTCACCCTAATGATCTCATTTTACTTTAATTACCTCTTTTAATAACCTGTTTCTAAATACAACTACATCCTGAGGTCTTCCAGGCTCAATGTTTTGACATACAAAATTGGGAGGAAATAAAATTCAGCCCAGGGTATAGATGCAGCTCTCCCTCAATCCCATGACGTGCTGTGGCATCGCTGTCTGTTGGGAGGGCAGAGGTGTGTTTCTGCCACGTGTGGCTCCTATGGTGTTTCACTGCAGGTCTGGGCAGGGCTTGAATGTCCCTGGGTGGCTATGAGTCTGGAGCTGGCTGAGGGGTTGACGGAGAGTCTCTTGGTGGCTTCCGTGGTGATCCGGGCCCTCCTGCCCCTGACTGGTCTGAACTCAACACTGTACCACTGTTGTCTACCTACAGCTCGGTGCCAATGCCCTGCTCTTCGTGGGTGTGAACATGTATGGCGTCTTCGTGCGCATCTTGACGGAGCGCTCACAGAGGAAGGCCTTTCTGCAGGCTCGAAGCTGCATCGAGGACCGACTGCGGCTGGAGGATGAGAATGAGAAGCAGGTCAGTGTGTCCAGTGTGAGGTGGTCCTTCGGTCACCTCTGTCTCTCTCCCAGCTGTGCTGAATTTCAATATTATCTGACGAAGGGCATTTCTATAGGAAATGGTAGAAGATTGTTCAGAGGGTGTGAAATGGTGGAACCTTAGGGGAGGAGCGTAGGCAAAGCCAGCAGTGGGTCACCGCAGTGTATACGACTTATAAGACCTCCTGTGTTCTCAGCTCAGAGTAGATCAGGAGGCTGAACTGTTCCTACATGGCTGCTCAGGGAGGGTCTTGAGCCACACCAAGCATGAGGACCAGAAAGCCAAGGTCCCTGGCACAAGTAGAAGACATAGGTTAGGTAAGGGAGATCAGTGTCCAGGCAAGTTCTGGACACAGTGGGGTGAGCTACCAGGGACTTGGAGGTCTGGTTTCTCTCTTCCCTGGGAAAGAGGCTGTAAGTGAGGGTGCCAGGCAGGGGGAAGCCTGGGCTCAGGTCTTGGAGCAGGTGCTGCACTCAGGAGACCCAGGCATGCGGCTTCCAGATGTACTGTGTGTCTGTAGTCCGTAAAGGGCGAGCAGTGGGCTGATCTAAGACACGAACCTCTACGTGACTCTCCCCCATCACCATCCTCTCTTCATTTGTCCTAGGGACTCCTGGAGCAGACAGAAATCTCTGAGACAGTAGGACCACGGCCCAGCAGAATGCTCAGGGCTATGGTGCCTCATTCCTTTTCCACTGTTTGCAGTTTGGTGGCCTTGACCCTGTTGCCATAGCTGTTCTTGTCCAAGTTCAGTTCTGTTCTGCTGTTATGGCAGCGTGTGCGGTCCCTGCACCTTGCAAAAGCCTCTGAATGTCCTGGGTAATGGTACCATGTGAGAATGTGCCATTGACCACTGAGGTATTCGGTACCTCTTACAATGTGTTTTGGTCCCAACCTCATGAAGTAGTACTATTAACTACAACCACCGGAAACCTGTGCCCATTGTGGTAGGGCTGTACTGGCATCTAGTTATGCTTCTGCTGATGCCATCCAGCTTGACTCCTCACGTTATTTTAGGCTATGAGGCCTCCATCACCTGAATCATCAGAGCGTATTTCACTCTTGCTTTAAAGGGTGTAAGAAGATAGCTTATTTTGGGACAAAGATGAGTGACCAAGTTCAAGATGGGATTCACTATGGAATGACCTGCTCCATCATGAGAGAGAGTACATGCACTGGTATTGCCAAAGGGCAACAAAGAGCCATACATCAGTGATTCAGCAAAAGCAGCTGTGGACTGTCAGGTCGGTGGGCAACAGGCAAATGGGGAAGTCTTTCTAGAGGTTTCAGACATTTGTAGAGTACTCTTAGCTTTTGGGTTGATGGAAGGTAAGCTGCTAAACTTAGCAATACCTTCTGAGAGGTTTCCCTAACACTCATGAGTGTGTTAGTCCATACACAAGGTTAAAGGTAAGTTGCCGTTTATCTAAAGAACCTGATAGTCCAGAGTAATTTTGGCGTTCATTCTGCAGCATTCCAGCTCCCTATCATAATGCTCTGTAGTCTTTATTTTTTTAAATATTTATTTATTTGTTATGTATACAATATTCTGTCTGTGTG
>LOJH01005696.1:0-17881 GCA_001685095.1 Ellobius talpinus | reverse complement strand
CTTTGGAAGAGCAGGCAATGCTCTTAACCACTGAGCTATCTCTCCAGCCCCGTTCTGTAGTCTTTAACAGAGAAGCAGCATCTTTGGAAAGCTTCAGCCCCACATGGAAGAATGTGCTAAGAGCTATTCCTGCCTTCTCTGAATCCTCCTTGGGGCGTGTGGTGTGTGTGTGTGTGTGTGTGTGTGTGTGTGTGTGTGTTTGTGAGAGAGAGAGAGCATGCACACACGCATATGCATGTGCATACATACATGTGTGTGAGAGGGGGAGAGAACATGTGTGTGAGAGTGTGTAAGTATGACTTTGTGCATGCACATGGGTGAGAGCATGTGTGTGTGGCTGCATTTGTGTGTGTGCATGCATGTGTGAGAGAGATAGATGTGTATGTGAGGGTATGTATGTATGACTGTGTGTACGTGTGTGAGAGAGCATATGTGTGTGAGAGAGTGTATGTATGAGTGTGTGTACATGTGTGTGAGAACATGTGTGTGAGAGAGTGTATGTATGAATGTGTGTGAGAGAGAACATGTGTGTGTGTGTGTGTGTGTAGTATGCCTGAGGTTTATTCTTTGGGGACGATTTCAGATGTAGTAAATGACCCATCTTCCTTAAAACACAAACTAGGACCAAAACCAGAGGAAGTCTTGTCCTGTGGGATCTGCGAGGAATAGGAAGACTGCTGTACGTGTTCATCCTGTAGAGAAGACAGGAGTTAAATCCATCTAAAATTCAGAGCTGTCTGCAGAATGGCCTCAGCCACATCAGCCTGTGGTGCTGCTTCTGTTTGATTAACCTAAGATCTGGGTCTCAGAGATTTTAAACAGCTCAGGGATGAGGGCAGAACCCTGGCCGAGCAGAGCATCTCTCACCCGAGGGAGCCGTGGCCGCTCCCTTCTTCGTGTCACTTTTGGCTTGCTCATGCGTTCACAGAAGTGTGTGTTCACAGAGGACCGAGTTGAATTTCTCCGAGGCTAGAACAGAGGCGTCAAAGTTTATTCTTTGAAGTAGAAAAATCTGAGAGAGATGGAGGAAGAAGAAAGACGCCCGTGAGGCCTCTGAGGACTGGAAAGGTGGTTACAGACAAAACAGCCAACCAAAATAGAAACCTGGGGCACACAGGGATCATTTGATGCCTGTGAGGACTTGAAAACTTCAATAGATAAAACAGGCCAATTCCTAGAAAAGCACCAGTAACCAAAGGTGATCCTAGAAAGAGAGCTGAAACCCATGCAGCCATGAAAAATACCCATCAGAAATGTATTTATTTATTTATTGTTATATTGGCACATTGTGTTTTTCTTTCCTTGCAAGGCTGGGGATTGAACCCAGGACTGTGCATGGCAGGGAAGTGCTCTCCCACTGAGCTGTGTCCTAATCCTCAAATGAGTGCAGAGGTTTGCAGATGAGTTCTCTGTATCAGCCAGGAAGCTAACAGCTGAACCTGGCCCTGGCAAGAGTTTGTTCTTTGGGATTTGCCCTTCCTGGTGATTACACTGGGCTAAACTGGGAGGCTCAGCTAGGATAGGTGGGTTATGGGTGACTGTGGAAGCCTGTTTCCCTGTCTAGTTTTCATTAGGGACTCTTTAGGGGCCTTTGTGATTCTGGTTCCTTAGAAGACTGGGAAGGCATTTATTGGCTTCTTTTCCTTTGTGGTATCTATGTTAATACATGGGGTTCTTGGCAGGAGGCCAGTATGCTTATTGTTGGAGCAACCTGACTGTTAAGAGTCTTCTGTTTAACAGGAGCCATGGCACCTTGCAAATGGAACAGAGACCCTGGTGGTTGGCCTGTTTGGGTCAGCTTCAATTCCTCCTGTCTTTTGGTCAGATGCTGGGCAGGGGAAGTGATCATTTCTGCCCCTCCCTCCCTCCCTCCCTCCCTCCCTCTCTCCCTCCTTCCCTTCCTTTCTTCCTCCCAACCCCAGACTTGGATAGTCAAGCAGGGGTGTGGTGGATACCTGCTCCAGCCTGGATGCTGCCTGTTTGTGTACACTGTGGCAGGCATGTTATATAGGGGCTCTGCCAGACTCCCAGCTCTGTGATCAAGTCCACCCATGCTGTTTGTCCCCATTTGCTCCAGCATTTGGGCAGCAGAAGCCACAGGGTCCAGTGTCACCTGTTTGTTTTTCTGTGGTGGTTCTCAGCACTGACAGGAAGGATTCAAGTCCTCTCTGGGCAGGAAGCTTCTCAGCATAGCCCAGGAACCTCAAGAGGTGTATGTGGACCTTAGATTCCTGACTCGGCTGTTTTGTTCCTCATCTGCCTTAAGTCTGCATGACAGTTGGTGATTTTGACAAATGTGCTATCCCTGGACAAGCTAGTCCCCTTGGTTCTCCTGATGATAGTATTTATGCATGGGAGCCACTGATAGCATATTATAGAACTCAGGTGTGTCTGGTGAGGAAGGGACTCTGGATCCCACTGGGACCTCCTGCCCTGTGGGCGAGAAATTGGGTTTGTTGCTTTGAGAGTGCCCAGTGATCTGGAGGGAATTGTCAGGTCTGTGGCTGCAGGCCTAGTGTCTGCTGCATGACTTGCAGAGTCTGGACAACCAGCCCCGGCTGTGTTCAGTACTTCTGTGAAGTAACTCGTGGAAGGAGCATGAGGTCGAGAGACTACTGGCAGGTAAGGAGTAGGTAACACAGCTTCTGGGAATGACTGCAATTTCACAAGGATTAGGAAAGAGCCAGAGAAATAGGAATAGGAATTAGGAATGGGCTCTCTCCAGGCCTGAGGATAGCCTGTGTCCTGCTGTGGCTGTCCATCTGTGTAAACAGCTCTGGTGTCTTAAGTTCTCAAATCTCTTCTAAGGACACCAGAGTAGAGGAGGACCCCACCCCAGTGACTTTGTTTTAACTTAATCATTCTTTTTCTTTTTTTTTAAAAAGAGCCTTTTATTTTTTCATTTTTATTAGCGTTTATTACAAAATAATAGATTTCACTATGACATCTCATACATGTATTTGTTTTGATCATCTTTCGCCCCTATTCTCAGCATCCCTTCCCAGTGCCCCAGTGTTCCCTTCCTGTCTCCAAGCCCTCCTTCCACTTTCATATATCATCTTGTTTCTTTTCCGTTAGTCATTATTGTTACATATATACATGTGTATAAAAATGTAAACACAACCTTCTGATTCCATTGAGTGTTGTTCATATGTGTATGTGTATAGGGTTGACCACTTGGTGTTGGGCAATCAGTTAGGGAGCTCATCCCCGGGAAATACTAGCTCTCCCTCTCTCTGCAGTCATTAACTGTCTGTAGCCCTTCCTCTAAGAGTAGGGTCTTGTGACATCCCCCCTTCCACGCTGGTGTGCTAACTGGTGTTTTGTTCAGGTCTTGCTTAGATTGCCATAATGTTGAGTTTCATAGGTGCAGCTTCCCAATCCTATATAGAAGATAGAGGTTCTCAGCTTTGTAGAGCCTGATCTTCAAGTAAAGTCCCATTAGGGGTTGGGATTTTATCTGTGCATGTTGTGGGGGACACAGTTCCATCCGTACTCGGCACCAAGAACAAATCAAGTGCGTGATCCCAGAATGGGGAAAGGGTGGCTGTGAGCCTGGGTGGGTGTGTATTGGGTGAAGGGTACCCATCTTTCCCCCTCCAGAAAGCCAGGCACAAGGAGAAGAAGCAAGCCTAGGCTCCCATGGAGCTGGTGGAGCAGCAGCCTGGCCTGGAAATTGGCCTCTCTCTCCCTCTGGTTCTGATCAGTGCTGCACAGCAGCCTGGGAGCAGAGCCCAAGCAGGCTCTCCATCCACTCTGGCTTGTAGTGGCTGTGGGTAGTTCATTAGCTATCTCTGGCTTGGGATGCACCACATCTGGGGATAATTGCAGGTCAGGTGTAGTGGATCCTCCTCTCAGCCAGATGTTGCACACCATCAGTGGTCATTCTAAGGGTGATCCATCCCCACCAGGGAAACTGGTCTTTCTCAGCACTCTCATGACTGCAGAAAAGGTGAGTTTTTGGTGTTTCTTAGTATGGATTCTACTACCCCCACATAATGACCAGCAGAGGTGGCATCTCTGGTCCTCACTAAGAAGTGGACTGTAAACAGATATGATGATAAGGAAGGAAGAGGGTTCTTTGGTTGCCTTTGTCTCCTTCATCCTCTCTGCTTTCAGATTCCATGTGCAAGCTGATGACCTCAGCAGTGAACCTGAGATGCTCAGGGTGAGGACAGTGGGAGACAGACCTTGAATTGTAGACAAGGGAGTCTGACTTGGGGTTAATGCAACAAGAAGGGATGGGCGTGGTTTCAGCTGGTGGGTTGAGTGGGGCATAACTGCTGAGGGTACTCTCCAGGCCTGGGCAGTCTGGAGGGCACTGGCTAGTTGCTACAGCTGTGAAGATGCTTCCTCAAATGACCGGTTGTGGAGCTCAGGAAGGCTCTAACTTCATCAGGGAGGAGAAAAGTCAATCCTGTTTGTAGGATGTGTACAGTGTGTGGGCAGATCTTGAGCCCATAGGTGGCCAGTTGGCTCAAGGGACTCCCTACATTGTAGTGGACAGAGGGCCAAATGCCCAGCCCATGAGATCACTGGAAGGGAAGACAGGCCGTGTTGTACTGCCGGCCTGTAGTGACAGGGAAGCTGTGTCCGGAGCCCATGTCCCTTATTTCTCTGCATCCAGTTCTTGCCTCTAGCATCACCTTCCTTCCAGTTTCAAGGGAGCTTTGAGCTTGCAGCCTTGCCCTGGACCACAACCTTGGCATGTCTACCATTCATAGCTGGCAAACACAGGACAAGAGGCATCTGAAGGTCACTATCATCTCCTGGGTCTTCTTTCTGGGTGCAATCCACCCAGGAAGGCACTCTTGAGCCCAGCTTCCCTACTGAGATGTAGCCACTGGTTCCCAAGGGCCCTTCTTGCTCCTCAGATGCCACTAAATCAGAACCCTCCAGAAACGTGTAGCTATTTAAAGCGCATTCAATTTGTTATTTTAACAAGGTAAATGGAACAATCGAGTTCTTGGTGTGTGGGAAAATTTATCAAGAAAAAGGATACTTTCTTTTAAATATCATCTGGAGTTTAATTTAGTCAATTTTCTTTTTATTGAGATGGGAGTCTCATGCATGCTAGGCTCACCTTAAACTTACTATGTGGTTGAGGATAACCTTGAACTTGTGATCCTCCTGCCTCCACTTCCTGAGAGCTGGGATCACAGGCCTACAGCATTATGTGGTTATAAGGGTGGAACCCAGGTCTCTGTGGCTACTAGACAAGCCCTTTGCCCACTGAACGGCATCCCCAGGCCTCAGACAGAGTTTTAAATAGACTGATTTAGTCTCACTGCACTTCACAAACCACTACGGTTATTATTTGGTGAACTATGAAGATTAACTGAAAGTTGAAAACAATTAAATGGTTTCTTCAGCATTCATACAATTATTTTTGTTGCATGGAATTATGTCTCAATGCCGTAGGTTAATGTTATTTAATATGTTTATTATAACCTTAACCTTATGTATTAACTTATGTCTCAATACTGTAGGTTAATGTTATTTAATGTTTATTATAACCTTAACCTTATGTATTGACATGTGCATTAAGTATGAATTAAATTAGCCTCAATAGTATTAGTATAGAATTATTATACAATTTAATTTTGGAAATTTTTTCTTCTCAAAATACCTTTCTGCCCATTAGCCGTTACACCTGTTCCAGTCCACCTGTCCCTCCACCAGAGGTAGATACATTATGAGTCTACTTTCTGTCTTTATGGATTTAACTATTCTGGGAATTTCATACAAATGGAGCTGTATAGAATGTGACCCTTTGTCAGGGATCAGCCCGGACCTAAACCTTTTCTCTTACCAGAGTGGGGGGGTGGAAATAAATGAGGCACAGTTTATACAACCATATTGGGAGGCAATTCGGCCCCTACAACCCTTTGTGAATGAGTGCTCACCCCCAGTGTGAGGTTTTCAAGGTATTTATAGTTGGTTATATCTTACTAGTACTACATTCCTTTGCATGGACCAAGTTCTACTCCTTTGTAAAGATGAACCAAATTTTAGTGGGGAGGGGATGGGAGGATAGATCACATCTTTATTTAATTTAATTTAAAAAAATGAGATAGGGTCTCACAAAGCTCAGGCTGGACTTGAACTCATGTAACTGAGACTGACTTTAAACTCCTGATCCTCCTGCCTCAACCTCTTGAATGCTTGGATTGCAGGTGTGTGCCCCTATGCCTGGCCATTTCAGTTGTCCACTCACATCTGGCAAATAGTTGGGTTGTTTCCACGCTTTGGTTGTATTGTAAATAATAGTGCTATGCATATTGTTTAGACCTTTGTTTAGACACACCTTGTTTTTCTCTTGGGAAAGTGGTAGGGAAATTCTAGGGATGGAATTTCTGGCCATGTGCTAACTAGCATTTTGAGGAACTGCCAGATTCTTTTTGAGAGTGCCTGGCCATTTCCTGTTCCCACCAGGAATACACTGCTTCCTCCAAGCTAGAATCTGGTTTGTCTCATTTTATTATCATGAGTGTTTTGCCTGTATGTGTGTATGTGCACCATGTATGTGCCTGGTGCCTTGGAGAGGTCAGAAGAGCACATTGGCTGCCCTGGAACTGTAGTTACAGATGATTGTGACCACCATGTGGATACTAGAAACAGAATTCAGATCCTCTGCAAGAGCCATGGGAGCTCTTTCCCACTGAGCTGTCTCTCCCGCCCTGTTTTAGTTTAGTGCTTTGTTTCGCTTTGTTGTCCTTTTAAAACAGCTTTTAGATTCATGTGTAATCAAGACAGAAGACAGAGATCTTACGTGTTTTTTTTTCCTTGTTTCCCAATGGCACTGTCTTACTGAACTAGTACAGTGTTACAGTGAAAACGTGCCTTCAGCCATAGGCTCAAGGACCCCTGTCATCGCCCCTCCAGAACCACACCACCCACATTCTCAAGCTGGTGCCAGGAACCTATTCTCTATTTCTATAAATTTGTAATATCATAAAAAAGGAAGCATCTGGTTTATGTATTCTTTTATACTGAACGTAATTCTCTGGAAATTCATTCAGGTTGTTGATTATATCAGTAGTTTATTCTGGTTTATTGCTAAGTGGTATTCCACAGTGTGGCTGTTATCACAGTGTGTTTAACCATTCTGTCCGTGAAGGACATCCTGGTAGCATCCAGTTTATGATGTTTATAAATAAAGCTGTTTTGAACACCATGTATAAGTTTCATATGAGCATAAATATTAATTTCTCCGGCCGGGATGCCTAGAAATAGTGCTGAGGGATGTGGTATTTGCAAAAAATATTGAAATATATAAAAAACTGTTTTCCAAACTGGTTGGACCATAGAACTGGAAGGCTTTCAAACTGATGGACTCTGAGGTAACTCTAAATGGGCTGCATACTGGTCCTTCACTAGATGCATGACTTGCAAATATTTTCTCTCAGACTGTGGCTTGTCTTCTCATCATCTCAAGAGATTTTGTTTTGTTTTGCTAATGAGCAAACATTTTACCTTTTGATAATATTCAATTTATCATTTTTTTCCTGTTTTCTGGCCCATTCAAGTTCTTG
This sequence comes from Ellobius talpinus, assembly GCA_001685095.1. NCBI lineage: Eukaryota > Metazoa > Chordata > Mammalia > Rodentia > Cricetidae > Ellobius > Ellobius talpinus. The sequence goes on along the minus strand of LOJH01005696.1, from coordinate 10,346 downwards.
ACTCGATCAAAGTTTCTTTTCTTTTATTGCTCTAAGTCAAGTCTAAGAACGCTGAGCTTAGTCCTGATTCCTGAAGGTTGTCTCTGTTTTTCCAACAGATTTTCAGTTTTAGAATTAATAGATAAACCTGTGACATGTATTTCAAAGGTGATATTTAAACAAGGTATTAGGGCACTTTCTTGGTTATGGGATGGCTGCTTTGCGGTTTATTGAAAACATCTTTTGGATTTTTGTAAAAATAATCTCGGTATATTTGTGAAGGTTCACTTCTAGGTCTTGGACTTTATTACATCATTGTCAGTATTCATCCTTTCCTGGACTTTATATTGAGTACTATTTCTTTGTAGTAAGTCTTGGGATTGGGTAGACTAACTGATTCCATCTCTTGGTCTTTTTTCAAATGTTAGCAGTTACTTTCCTTTTGTCATCCCTACCAGTTTTGGAATGATCTTGCCTTTGTCTCCTGTAAATGTCGCTTGGCTTTTGACAGCATTGGTACTGTCATCTAGAGAGAATTTGCATCCTTACAGGGTTGAGTCTTCCCTTCAGGAGTGAAGATTGTGACTCCATTTACACAGCTCTTCTTTGATTCTTTACTCAGAGCCTTGATTTTTAGAATACAAACTTTATACCTTTAAAATTAGCTTTACATTGTGGGATTTTCCTTTTGAGCATTTGTAAATGGTGTGTGTGCACGTGTTCGTTGCCACTGTGTGGAAATGTGGGAAGTTCTTGAAGGGTGGATTGCCTATGTGACTCTTTGACATTGGTTATTTGTCCTAGGTGCATTGGTTCTGTTTTTATAGATGAGACCACCATATACTTGGTGCTCCTTCTTCTATCCTGTGGCTCTTACCTCCCCACGCTGACTAGCTTGCCTGGTGTGACATCAGATGCAAGTAATGAGAGTCACTGCCCCATTCCTTGTTTCGGTGGAAGCATCTGAAGTTCTCCCATTGAGTGTAGTGTGAACTGTAGGCTTTCTGGGGCTTCCCTTTGTCAATATGAGGAAGTTCCTGGCTTCTCCTTTATAAAGATTTTCACCACAGGTAAGAGCTACATTTCACTGTTTCCTTTATCAGTACTAATTGCTGCTATTTTCTTCCTTATCCCAGTATAGCATTGATATTTTAGTACTGAATTAGCATCTCATTCTCGGATTAGATTTCATTTGGTAAGAAATGCAATTCATTTATGTGTTGGAAATTGCTCGAATCTTGGTAAGAATTCTTGCCATCTCTTTTTATTTTTATCGTGTGCTTATGGCATGTGTATGTGTGTGCGTATGTACTGCAAAAACCTGTGTGTGTGCATGTGGAGGCCAGAGATCAATGTATCTTTTCCTCTATTGCTTTCCAATTTTGATTTTTATGTTTTAAAAAAGTAAATTATTAATTTCATTATTTTATCTTCAATTCCTCCCTTATCCCCTTCACCAGTATTTCCTTTTTTTGTTTTTTTTTTGTTTGTTTGTTTTTGTTTTAAATGCATTGAGTCCAGTGCAGCTGGCATGTGTATGGGGGTGGGGCTGTCTCTGAAACATGGATAGTCTTCAGTCCACATCCCTGAAGAAAATTAACTCTTGCTCCCCAGTGGCCATCAAGTGCCAGTAGTTCCTCAGCTAAGGGTGGGACTTCATAGGCCCCTCTTCCATCCATGCTGGGATTTGGGTTGGCTTGATCTGTGTAAGTCTTGTGTATGCAGTCATAGCCCCTGTGAGTCCGTGTGTGTAACACCTTCTCATGTTCAGAAAACACGATTTCTCTGCAGTCTTCCACTTCCTCTGGTTCTGCTGTCTTTCTTCCTCCTCTTGATGATTGCCCCCAACTTGAGAGGAAAGGGGTGATATATATGTCTCATTTAGGGCTGAGAATTTTGCAGTCTCTTAGTCTTGCATGCTGACCAGTTATGAATCTCTGTAATAATAATCATATGCTGGAAAGATAGGCTTCTGTGATGAAGGCTGAGAGATGCACTAATCTATGAGTATGAAGATAAGTACTTAGGGGGCAGTTTAATTGTTTTCATTTAGCAAATAGCAATAAGCTCTACCCTAGAGACTATGATCTACTAGTCACAGATTCTTGCCCTACTTAATGGTACCAGATATGAGTCTTGTCTTGTGAAGCAGGACTTCACTCCAAGCAAAAAATGGTTGGTTACTCCCAGGACATTCATGCCACTATTGAACCAGTGGGCATATCTTGCCAGGCCAGTCATTATGGTATCTTTCAGGGTTCAAAGCCGGGTAAGATTGCCTTTCTCCCCTGGCAGCATGGAGGATGAAGCTTTCATTTCAGAAATGTATTGATTTCTCCATGTTCTGTGACTCAAGTGTGTGTGTTCTTCAGCAATGGGGTGTCACCATCACGTCCTGGAGGTTAACCAAAAACGAGCATTAGCCTATAGTGTTTGGGGGCATCTATGGAACCTCATTGTCCCCGAAAAGAGGTATCCTAGAGCTGGCACTGGGCTTTTTATTTGACAGCCTATGATGTATTTTCTCCCTGTTATGGGGAACTCCCTTTAACCTATTCTTGTATGTGTGTATATTTTAGGAAACTCCTACAGAGTACAGTTCCCTATGGCTTTTTCAAAGGGCTTTCCTGTGATACCTCCCTACACTCCCTTGTCTCCTGCCCCTCCCCCAACCTTCAATCCTTCCTGCTCCATTCTTCTCCTTCCTCCCTCTTGCCACCTGAGTTCTCTCCCCTCGCCCTTGAAACCTACCACCGTGGGCCCTTACCATTTTTATTTTTACTTCTGCAGATATTTCAGTTTAAATCCACATATCTAAAGGTCTGCAGCTAGCATCTCCATAGGAGAGAGAACATATAGCATTTGCCTTTCTGAGTCTCTGTTCCTTTGCTCCGAGTGGTTATTTCCAGCTCCATAAATTTGTCTGAGAATTTCGTAATTTCGTTTTTCTTTACAGCTGAATAGCATTCCATTGTGTATCTGTGCAGCGTTTTCAACACCCATTCACTAGTTGATGGGAATGTGGGCTTTCCATTTCCTGTCTCTTGGGACTATAGCAACAATGAGCAAAGGTGGGCAAGTGTCTTTGTAGAGAAGAGACCCGGGAGTTATCTAACTAGATCATGTGATAGATGAATTTTTAACATTTTGAGGAACATCCACACTGATTTCCACAGTGACTGCATTAGTTTGTGCTACACAAGTTTGTGTTCTTCTTTAGCCCCATCTATGCCAGAATTTGTTAGAATTTGGGTTTTTTAATCTTAGCCATTCTAACTTAGGTAATAATAGCTCAAAGTAGTTTTAATCTGCATTTCCCTTATGGCTAAGGATGTTGAACACTTAAAAAATATTTCTTAGACATTTGTACTTTTCTTTTGAGAACTGTTTCATTCCTTGCTTTTTATTGTTTTTTCTTGGTATATGGTTTTTTGAGTTCTTTGAATATTATAATTAATAACCTTCTGTTAGATGTTGCGCTCATAAGAACTTCCCTGTAACTGGCTCTTCCCTTGAATGGCGCCCTTTGCTGTGCAGATGTTTTTAGTTTCATAAGGTCCCATTTGTCAGTTGTTGGTCTTGATGCCTGGACTAGTGCAGCCATGTTCAGAAAGTTCTTTCCTGTGCTTCTAAGTTGAAGTGTACTCTCTGCTTTTTCTCTTTCAGGCTCAGGATATCAGGTGTGGGCCCTGATCTATCTGGTGTAGAATATTGTACAGGGATAGCAATAAAGATCTGGTTTCATTCCTGTACATGTGGATGTTCAGTTTGATCAGCACCATTTGATGAAGATGCTCTCTTCCCTCTAGTGTGTATTTTTGGCCTCTTTCTCTAAATCAGGTTCCCCTTATTTTCCGAGACAAGGTCTGTTGCRGGAGCTCCTTCCGCTCCTTCAGCCAATAGCTGCTGAGATACCAGCCCATTGGGGTGTGGTCTCTCTTTAAAAAAAGCAACTGCCCTCCACTCGCTCTCTGGCTTCCGGTTCCGTTTCCGGCGACTAGGCTCCTTTTCCTGACTGTTGGTGTTTTGTAAGTTTTACCCTTAAAATAAATACCCCNAATAGCTGCTGAGATACCAGCCCATTGGGGTGTGGTCTCTCTTTAAAAAAAGCAACTGCCCTCCACTCGCTCTCTGGCTTCCGGTTCCGTTTCCGGCGACTAGGCTCCTTTTCCTGACTGTTGGTGTTTTGTAAGTTTTACCCTTAAAATAAATACCCCTTTGGATCCCAACTGGTGTGGGATTGTTTATGACTTACGCCTTCAAAGGTCTGTCATTGAACCTGGAGCTCCGGATGGCCAGAGGACCATCGGTTTCCTCTCCCTCCCCATGTCACCATGCCTGTCTTTTATGTGGATGCTGGGCTCTGAACCCTGATCTTCATGCATGTGCAGCAAGCCCTTTACCTACTGAGCTGTCTTCCAGCCTCTCTCTAGTCATCCTTGCTGCTGGAGAGTATTTGTAGAGTATTTGCCAGCATGTATTGGTTGTCCTTGTTTGCTGAACACTGACTGCATCTTTCCTAGTTCTTGGTATTATAAATAATGTCCTGCTGGAATCATTAAGGTTAGATTGAATGAAGTGCTATCTGATTTGGGGTCTTGTGTTAGGTGATTTTCTGTGACATCGTACTGACAAGGGAAAGGCAGTTGTATTGATACTGTCAGATGAGGAAAGAGATCCCTCTGTGACTTCTCTGACACCATCCCATGTTAAGAAACAGGTGGAGGTGCGACCTTGGTGGTTTTAACTTTTGTGGGAGTGGTGAACAGAGCGTAGGTTTTTCAGAGCCTTTGGCCCGGGAGTAGCACATTTCTCATCCAATGGTTTCCTCTCTAGATTTGCCCTGTTCTGGGTCTTTCGTTGGTCTTTCTTTTGGTTTGTGCCGAGTGACATCCTGATTCCTTCTTCCCCAGCTCTGTGTTTGGGACACAGAAGGCAAATAGAAAGTCTGGAGGACTTATTTCTATGGCCTGTCTTGATCTGTGATCTCTACCTGCTTCCTTCCAGCTTTCATCCTCATGGTGTTGGATGTGCAATAGCCGTGGCTTCTGTTGGCATTCCATGAGAGAAACATTTTCCCAGAAACAGGGCCCTCTACATCATAAAAGAATCGGATTTGGCGATGGAGATGGAGTTAACAAAGTGCCTGCTTCACAAGCATGAAGATCTGTTTGGACCCCCAGCACCCATCTGTTTGGTCCAGTTGCTTCTGTAACCCTAGCACTGGGGACTGGGGAGTAAACAGGCAGATCTCTAAGCTCATTGGTCAGCCAATTTTGCCATTGGTGAATGCTGCATTCCGTGAGAGACTGTCTTAAAAGCTATGTGGAAAATGATCAAAGAAAACATTTCATTGGCTTCTGGCCTCTACACACAGCACAGACACATGCAGTTGGGTTGCACATGTGTATACACATAATGCACATACATACACAATCAAGTAAACCTAATTTTTACTTAAATATACAATGTAGGTCACAATCAAGGCACATGGATTATGGTTTTAATGTAGGTTTCTTGGGATACTGTGTTACTTTGTACTATCCACATTTGTAATAACTTCTGTCCATTTGACTTCTACCTTTGATCTTTCATTTGCTAGATTTTATTGCTGTTATAACCCGTTTCTGATGTTGGTTGTGTTGGGGCTTCAGGGTTGCATTTGAGATTGGAAATTAACTTCAGATATTATCTTTATAATGCAAATGAGCTACTTTATCCTTAGAGTTTTTATTCTGAGTCAGAATTATATCTTGTCCACATCTAGCTGCTTGGGAAGTTGGAAAACCCTGGCAGCCAAAAATCCGGGTGAAAATAATGCTAGTAGCGGAGCAGGTGTAACGGGCCAGTCAAATGGCCACTGATGGCCATAATTACTTCTTGCAGCCACCATGCCATGGCTCAGCTTCCCTTGTGAAGGGTTTTACGATTCCATGCTAGAGGCTGTGTGCCGGTTCCAGCAGCTTTTCTCTCTCCCTTTCCTCTTGGTTGGCACCTGTGGCCCTAGTCCACCCAGTTCCCTGGAGGGCGGTATCCCCCTGTCTGACTGCTCCAGTCCTTTGGCCTGCAAGTGTGTTTGCTTGTACTGACAGCAACTGCAGGCAGCGTAGCAATGGTCTAAGGCCTCTCTGAGGGTTTGTGGTAAGAGTGTTGTGGGACTTTCAGGGGGGATGTGGGAGAAGGTTAACTGTGAATGAAGGTGTGAATGTGAGCAAGCAACCTGTCTCTGCGTCGACAGCTCAAGGAGCCCTCCATTTCCCCCATGCCTCTGGGGTGCCCTGAAGAGAACAGAATCTGTCCTTTTCGGGAGCCTTTCCCGCGGCCTTCTGAGTGTGCTTGTTTTCTGTGTTCCCACTTGGCCTGTGCTTTTGGATCTCATGGCTGTAACATTCTCCGGAAGGTCCAAGGTTGGTGCATTGTTACTTTCTGACATACCAATGAATATGACCCCCAGAGGTTCCTTTCAGCCCAGCCCAGTTGGTGACTGGCAGCTGCCCACTTTTGAGGGCCTCATCTATGGCTGCATCCCTAGAGGGCTGTAGTGTAGGAAGGGATCCAACGACTCCTCATCATGCTCTGCCTTCTGTTCCCTAAGCAAGATGCCTTTCTGTCTCCGAGAGTAGCCTGGGCAGTGTCCTCTTTCTTTGTGACCCAACCTGTAAACAGGTGATCCTGCCTTCTCCAGCCTCCCTGTCTATGTCTGGGTCCATCAGCGAGGAGATGCGTGGGAACTGGTGTGGGCTGGTGTGGGGCTGGTGTGGGGCTGGTGTGGCATTGGTGCAGATAGGTTTCTATACAACACTAGATCGTGCTTATACATGTGGCATTGGGGCAGGACCCTGGTGGCTTCCCTCAGAAGCAAGATTAGCCCTAATCATTCTCCAGTGATGCACCTGGTTTTCTTCCTCTTGCCTAACATAAGCTTGCTTATATTAGCAGCTTTCCGGGGTTTTCCCAGTATACCCATTGTGCTCTGTAGTCATAGGATGAGCTATGCAAATTCAGTACTGTCCATTGTGTGCAACAGAAGGGCGGGACTCTTACATTACTTCCTGGAATCTTTAGGCTCTCAGGGACTGTGGCTGCCTCTTAGCTATTGCCCTGATAGTCTCTGTGGACACAGAGGCTTTGGTCCTTGAGAAAGTCACCAGGGTTGCAGTTGCTTATAGTCAGAGATGTGGTCTCTCACAGTCACTGTAGGCCATGGTCCAGGATAGACTCAGAGATTGGCAGGGAAGAAATGCACCCCATGGGCATGACTGCTGAAGCTCCCCAGAGGGTGGATGGCCAGGACACTGGGCCAGACTGGATGAGTCAGGGGTCTGCGGAAGAGCCTGCATCCAATCAGAGCAGGGATTGAGCCTCCTCCCTCAACCTTGTCCTCCACGGTCAATAGATTGTTCTTCCCCATTCTTGTGATTTAAAGACCATTTTTTGGGTCTTCCATTGCAAGGCAACATGGGAAAGGGCATGAAAGGCCTGAGGGAAAAGGGGGGCCCTTCCACTTCAGATCCAGCACACAGCAGCACAGGCCTGGCAGGTCAGAACAAGCTGGGGCTGAGATCAGGGAAGGCCACATCTGGAAGGTGAGAAATAGAGGCCAGCTTGCAGACCTTTTGAGGTTAAAATTTCAGAAATCCGAAGCCAGGGAGGGTGCCCGTGCCTCCCGTGGGTTCGCCAGGGTGCTTTGTCCCTTCGAAACAAACCATACGCTTTTTCTTTTCTCTTGGGGAGAGAAAGAAAATGCTTACCCTACACAGATCAGGGAGGCTTGAGAAGACAAAGAGAAGGGGTCAGCTTGTCCCTGAGGCTGTATCTTCCTGTAACAAGGGGTCAGACTTTATATAGACCAGTCTTAAGGACTATTTCTGGATCCCGTTGGACGAGTAGGGGGAAGGGAGGACTTTGGTAGGAGACAGTGCTCAGGGTATAGGCTGGAGGAGGGCTGTAAGCATGTCCATGAGGTAAGGCCCACCTATGCTGGGTTAGGCTTCTGGAGTCAATTGCTTGCTTAGTGGAAGTCCATGTTTGAGTATCGGTCCATGGGTCTCTGGGGTCTGGGCAGTGCCTGCAGGCCTGGGCGTGTGCTGGCTTGCCTGAGGCAGGGACTCTAGACCCCACCACCACCACCTAACAACACTTCTGGGCCAGCAGGAATGGGGGATGTCCTTGCTGTCTAACAAATGATGTTTCTCCTACTCAGGAGCGGCTGCTCATGAGCCTCTTGCCCCGGAATGTCGCCATGGAGATGAAGGAAGACTTTCTGAAGCCCCCTGAGAGGATTTTCCACAAGATTTACATCCAGAGGCATGACAATGTGAGGTAGGGTTGGCACCCACTGGGAGGGTGATTAGGTGTGTTTGGGGGGAGGGGATAGAGGAGCTGGGAAGTGGATGAAGAGGTGGGGAGGGAGAGAGGAGCAGGAGGATAGAGGAACTAGAATATCTCTGTAGTTTAGAGGGAGAGAAGCAGTATGGTCGAGAAGCAATGGTTGGGTGTCCAGGCGGAAGCTGGTCCCATGAAGAGGAGGCTGTGGCTTCTTAGGTGGCACATGCCAGTTCTCTTTCACGTTTCTTCCGCCAGTACTCACACTTCCTACATTGACAGGGAAACAGAACTTTGTCCAAAGAATGGGTTCTTTATCGTGGACTGGGGATTCTCCGTTTCCGAATCATGGCGGAGTGTTTCTCAAGATGGGGGTCTTACCCTTCCTTTCTCCTTCTCATCACCCCTAGGAGGTTGAAGGTGTTGTTTGTATTTTACAGGAAAGGAACCCGAGCCTTCCATGTGAACCAATGTGTGATACGTTGGCTGAAGTTTGCTTGCCTGCTTAGAGAGAGTCTGTTGAAGCCGTCTGTCTTAATGTGTTGTACAGTCTTTTCAACATACTTTGGAGACAGTTTAATGCACTTAGAATGGCTGAGCTGTCACCTGTTTGGGATTGCCGCCGTGTGAGTGGCACTCAGGAGATGGGGTGGACACAGAGCACTTTCTCTTCGGTTTTTCTGTGCTCTTCTGGGTTTTGGTGCCCATGAAGACACGAAACCATGCTGAAAAACTCTCTTACATTGGGGAGCACAGGCTGGCTCATTCCAGACTAGTTAAGGCTTGTGAATGCATCAAGGTACAGAGCACCTGTGGCTAATCAGCTCACAGCTCTTACCCTATGCATACCTGTGAATTCTTTCACTCCCTGCTGTAGTGCGCACCGTTTCCTAGGGAAGGGTGCCTTCCTCCCTCCGCAAAGGAGGATGCTGAAGTGGTGTGGAATGGGGCCCAGCTGTTTGGAGAGTAGCCACAGAGCCAGCATGTGAACTCTGACGGCCCCAGAATTAGGGTTCAGATGCTCCTTGCTCAGTTCCTGGCTGTTTGCTATCTTCTCCCTCCCGTGAGCAGCTGGCATTGCTGTCTGCCTTGTGGGAATCAGGAAATTGAGATTCAGCCATGTGAAACGAATGTGCAGGATGCCCTGGGCAGGGGGTGGAGGGCTGGACGCAGAATTAGATGCCATTCACATTTGATGTACTTCCCTTATCACACCTGCTGCTCCTTGTTAGTGGGAAGGGACATAATTCAGTGCCCCAGCTGCTAGCCCTGGAGGCGCGCTGGCCACCAGAATGTTTCAGCGAGAACCTCAAGGGCGTACTGTAGGAGGGTGTCACAGTTGATAGCCTTCCGGTAACTTGAGGGAGTAGGCAGCATTAGCCTTCTGCTTGCTCAACAGAGCAGAGAGATAAACAAATACACAAACTAACTCTGCAGCCTCCCTGTGTCTTAGTTAAGTTTCTATCACTGTGATAAACCCCATGCCCGAAAGCTAGTTGTGGAGGACAGGGTTTGTTTGGCTTACACCTCCACATTGTAGTTCATCACTGAAGGAAGTCAGGGCAGGGAGGTGATGCCGAGGCCGTGGAAGGGCGCTGCTTACTGGCCTGCTCCCCATGACTTGCTCAACCTGCTTTCTTATGGAACCCAAGACCACAGCCCAAGAGTGGCTCTACCCACGAAGGGTTGGACCTTCCCCTTTAATCACTAATTAAGAAAATACCCTACAGGCATGCCTATAGCCCCATCTTATTGGGAGCATTTTCTTAGTTGAGGTTCCCTCCTCTCAGATGGCATTAGCTTGGGTCAAGTTGACATAAAACTGTCTTTTGTTTTTGTTTTATTTAGAGAAACTATCCTTTTTCATTTTACATACCAATCCCAGTTCCCACACCCTCCCCTCCTCCCATTCCCTCTACCTTTCCTCCCACTTCACCACCCCCCATCCACTCCTCAGAGAGGGTAAGGCACATTGCTTTAAGAAAGGACCAAAGCCCTCCCTACTATATTTAGGCTGAGCAAGGTATCCATCCAAAGAGAAT
>LOJH01005695.1:5386-23513 GCA_001685095.1 Ellobius talpinus | reverse complement strand
TCTCTCTCTCTCTCTCTCTCTCTCTCTCTCTCTCCCCACACACACACATGTCTGTATTCACCTGCAGTGAGTTTGCAGTGTACACTTGCCCACAGGACTTGTAGTGATTCAGAGTCTACCTGAAGCTACTGGCATAGGGAGTACAGTATGCTCCCAGCACCCAAAGGCACCACAGGGCTATCTGCACATTTTGGATGCCCAGATCTGGAGTTGAATCAGCTGTAGTGATCATAACACAGAAGAAACAAGGAGACAGGCAGCTCAGAGTTCATGTGGGTGCAGAAGGCATGGAACAGATGGACTGTCAGACTGGCAGCTTGTTAGGTCGTGAGGAGTCATTGTTAGTCAATGGAGAAAGAAGGGAGCAAAGTGGATTGAACGAGGCCTGGGAGGTGGTGGTGATACCAGTGGGAAGTAGGGCCAGATGGACCGGAGAAGAGAGCAGGCTGCCGGCTAGCAGAAAGGGAACAGAGAGCAAGTGCTAGATTGGGGCAACTGGGAGACTAAAGGTGGCTGAAGAGCAGGGTCTAGGCCTGAGGGACATGTCTGACACCCTTCACTTGTAGAGCTGGCACTCCAGAGATGCTGACTCCAGCTGACGCTCAAGCTGTTTTAACTTCAGCACCCTCAGATTCTGGAGACGTTCTTTTACGCAGTAAGCCAGGGAACCAAGAGCTGGGAGGGGCCTCAGAGACCCCATGATTCACCTTTAGTGGGAACAGGGCCTGCAGGCCATCCTGAACCCCACTTACCATAGGACTCCTTGCCAGGGCCCTCCACACAGGCCATGAGCATCTGCCTCCTCTACTAGGCTCTGACCTGGCACCTGACTTTTTCCTGCAGGAGACAGCTCTTCCAGAACGACGGAGCTGAAGAGGCGCTGTGAAGAGCTGGAGGCCCAGCTGAAGGCCAAGGAGGAAGAAAACCGCAAGTTATTGCAAGAACTGGAGCAGAAGAATGCTGCCATTGCTGTGCTGGAGAACACGGTCCGTGAGAGAGAAAAGAAGTACCTGGAGGAGCTGAAGGTGAAGAGCCACAAGCTGAGCATGCTGTCAGGGGAATTAGAGCAGCGCGCCAGCACCGTGGCCTACCTCACCTCTCAGCTACATGCAGCCAAGAAGAAACTACTGAGCTCCAGTGGCACCTCTGACGCGAGCCCAGCTGGCAGCCCTGCACTGGCCAGCTACAAGCCCACCCCCCCCAAGGACAAGCTGCCTGAGACACCCCGTCGCCGCATGAAGAAGAGCCTGTCGGCCCCACTGCACCCTGAGTTTGAGGAAGTCTACAGGTTCGGAGCTGAGAGCCGCAAACTCCTTCTGCGGGAGCCAGTGGATGCAATGCCAGATCCCACCCCGTTCCTGCTGGCCCGGGAGTCTGCTGAGGTCCAGCTCAAAGAACGGCCTCTTGTCATACCTCCCATCGCCTCAGACCGTGGCGCCAGTGGGCAACATAGCCCAGCCCGAGACAAGCCACACAAGACCCACGTCGGGGTGGCTCATCGCATCCATCATGCCAGTCCACCACAGCCCCAGCCTGAGGGAGAGACGAGGGCTGTGGACCAAGTGAACACAGGGAAGGTGGTACGGAAGCACTCAGGGACGGACCGAACTGTGTGAAGCCTGCGGCCACCACCGCAGCCATCCATGCACTGTGAGCGCCACAGGGAACCTCGCCCACACCTTCCTCACCCCACTCATGCCAAATGTTTCCTACCATCGCAGCCTGGCTCCTGGCCCCATAGTGACACAATGGTGTCTTCACTGAAGATATTTACTGGCACTGTGGCCAACGCCTGCATGCCTATAGCTTGCTTCTAGCCCCACGCCATGAGATCTCGGCATACTCCTTAACAAGGACCAGGCCACGGCTGCATCACATGCCACACTCGGAATCAGAACCGCTTGAAGTCAAAGCAAAATAAGGACCCACCCCTCCCAATATCCAGGGCAGCCTATGAGAGCAGAGCAGCAGCTTCTGCTTCCTCCTGGAACTCCTACCTTCCCACAGACCCTTTGCTAAGCAGCTGTAAGCAAGATGACCTCACCCTTCATGTCACCCCAACCTGAATGTGTGTTCATAATTTTTTGTTAGTTTCACCCAAGTGTTCAGGATCCAACAAATGTTATTTTCTAAACCCACCCTTCTTCTCTGTCTTTTTGAAGCACCGAGGGACTGTGGAGGAGGTGGGAGGGGGGGAGGACTCACAGTTGGGGGTGGGAATACTTGCTGCCCTGAGCTGTTGCTGAGATGTTGGTGCTCCTGCATTTCTGGCAGAAGCTGCGTTCTGTCCTGCCGAGGCTCCACACTGCCTCCCTGTCCCCAGCTGGCCAGGCCAGCCTCACAGTACCATTCTTCCCCAAGCAACACAAAGGCCTGAGAGAGGAGGAGTCTGGAGGCTTGGCAGGAACTGAACACTTGACTCAGCAGCCTCAGCCTTCTGTGCTCTTGCCAGCAAAGGGCACGTACTGAGCAGAAACAGGTAGAACCCTCTCCAGTGGCTTAACAGGAGGGAAGAGAGAATGCACTTGCCTTAAAACTTGCACTGGCCAAGTGCTGTGTCCAAAGTTCTCAAAAAGAAGATCGAGACGCAAAACCAAGGCTAAAAAGATGCTGCTGCCGATTACAGCACCCACATGGTGGCTCACAATTGGCTGTAACTCCAGGGACCCCAACACCTCACATGTGGTGCACACATATTCAAACAGGCTCACACATACATACACAGAAATAAAAACTTAAAAAAAAAACTAAGTGTGATGGTGCAGATTTGTGACCTCAGCCCTCAGGAGATGGGGATGGGCTTTGGCGAGTCAGCAAGTTCCAGGATAGTTAAGACCTTATCTCAAGAACAAGTAAGGCAAGAACCTGAGGAATAAACAAGATTGAGGTGCACCCCACACCAAAACCCATTGCAAAACAAGGTTCATTTAATAGAAAAGTATGTGTAGATGGCCACTTTCAAATGCAAGAAAAACCAGCATCGAACACCCTCCGCCAGCATTCCAGCTGCCCCTTGGAAAACTCCCTGAAATGACGTCAGCACCTGTGTGACCCAGACATGGTAGCTCCGTGTAGTCCTCCACGTGCTGATGCTGGGTTAATCTGAGTTCAGGGTGAGGCACACCCCCTGGAGCACCCAGTGTGAGATGTGCTTCGTAGTAAAGAGGTCAGCTTCGAACACTAGGCCGACTCCCATGGAATTTCTCCTCATGGAGGTGGTATAGACGGGGGTCCGGAAGGTGTTCTGCAAAGGAGTGGCAGGTGACATCCTCAGGGTTGGAGGCATCAGCTCATGACTAGATGAGATTCAGCCTGAGAACTTCACATGAGCAGTCCCAGGCTTACATCTGTTCCCAGCCAGCCAAAGTAGAAGGCACCTGCTGTCTACCCTGGATGGAGCCACTTTCTGACTCAAATAGTGTGTCCAGAATCAGGTCCTAAGAAGGGAGTTTCTCCGGGGTCTCTACCACAGGCTCTAAGCTTGGACTTGACCCCAGGGATTATGGGCACCCACATGCGTGTATACTGGAATGTTTTCTCCTGATCTTTAATATAGCTTTAATCATGCCCTAGCCTGCCCTGAGGAGGGAAGGCACCATGGGGCCAGGGAGGTGACTGTCACCTGTAGCTTCAGATGGTGAGCTTCAATGGGGATGATCTTCAGGATGGGCATATCCACAACCAGCACCTTGGGCTTACTCTTGATAAGACACCCACTCTCTATATCCCAGTCAGCGCCCTCCAGGTAGAGCCCTGAAACAAAGCACCCTGGGGGTGACAGAAAGATGCATCTGTGTTCTATTGTGTGGCAACTCTCCTCTCACAGGTGTGCACAGAGGAAAAGTACAAATGCCACTGGGGTGGGGCGCTCAACTCTGCCCTACTTCCACATAAAAGAATAGCTGGATAGGAGATGCAGGGCTCCAAGGAAGTGGTCCAGGCAGCATTTGTCTTCCTGGACGCTGGCTTCAGGGCACCCAGCAATCCCAGCATCCTCTGAACCAAGGGGGAAGTCCAAGAGAAGTGTGGTCTCTAGCACACAGAGACCCCAAAAGTGAGAATGTCTACACTTATTGGTGGCCTAGTGATTACGATTCAGCGCTCTCACCAAAGGCAAAAATCGTCCACTTGCCCCACAGAGTGGCAGCTGGATGCTCACCAGTGAGACCTATCTGAGGGACCCTGAGACTTGCCCATTAATCCATTCTCCTTAAACGGGCACAAAGGGGCTTCTGCTCTTTGCAGTTCAGTGAACTCTGGCTAGGGAAACAGTTTCCAACTAGTGCCTGCACAGAATGCTGGCATCTAGCAGCTGTGGCCCATGGGCAAAAGATAGGGATGAATGCAGCTCAACACAATTGCAGACCTGCTTAAAACACTAGGAGGGGCTTGTTTTCGTGATTTTAACAGATTATACAGTTCTCAAGTGGGAACTTTGTAGCTGACAGTGTCAGGTCACAATGTCAAAAGGTTGGGTGTGCCTGACCAAAGCTCTGGGCTAGCCTATGTGCTTTTTGGCCCCTACTCGTCTGCCCTTCAGGGGAAGCCACTCAATTATCTCTGAGAACTTAATCTAGGCGCCCACTTGCCACAAACTAGCATGGTCCGGCCTCCCTGCCATCCACCCTGTGACTCGGCTAGTCTCCATCGGGAAACTCTGCTCTCTGAGATGCCACAACGGCACAATAGGATCCACATGGTGCTCATCCTGTTGAGCTGGGTGATGGTTCTGAGAGGGAAGCCCCAGTTGGAGACCAGGGTATGTGACCCTCACTGTACCTTGGCCTGCTCGCTCATTGACTTCATCAGCGTCCTGGAACTTGGTCACTTGTGTGAACAAGGTGGACCGGTCCAGTGGCCAGCCATTTCTCCGGCACGTGGCCTGTACCAGTGCTGTGAGGTAGGACTCTGGGATGTGCAGCCCTGAGAGCCACATCACACTAGGCTCACTCTCGGTAACCTGGTAGGGAAGGTGGGCAGGAATAGGAACCTGGGCTGTGACACCAGCCTCAAAGCTGATTAAGAAAACGAAAGCCTGGTTTTCCATGGTGACAAATGTTGACATTAGGTCAGTTATCTGCCCACAGGGGAAAAGGTGACCACCAAACTCCCAGTGGACCAAAACTTTAGGGAAACACCAAGGTCATTAAAGAGCTTGCTACACAAATGTCCCCACTTGATACTCAGAACCCGCATTAAAGACATCAGGTATGGTGGCACATGCTTGCAATCCTGTGCTGAGGCAGTAGAGAAAGATCTTTGAGGTTTCCCGAACAGCCAGCCTAGCCAAATCAGTGAATCCCAGGTCCTAAAGAGAAACCCTGTCTAAACAGTCATGGCCCATTAGGAATGACACTCAAGGTTCATGTCTGGCCTCTCTCCACATGTGCACACACCTGCATACATGCAGATGGACACAAACCTAAAAAAAAAGTTTTGACTGCATTCATACTGAAAACCTTCCTATAGAAACACACACACCATCATCATCCAAGTAAAAGGCTCCCAGCAGGGAGGAGCCCATGCATCACCAGCAGACCAAGAGTTACTGTCTCCATATACAAAGAGCTCTTAGAAACCAATAAAAAGAGCTAAGGAGACAGTTCAGTGGACAAAGCACTTGCCACACAGTCCTGAAGACCTGGGTTTGGATCACCAGGAAGTACATAAAGCTGGGGTGGTGCCACCCTTCTAATCCTAGTGCCCCATAGTGAGATGGGAGACAGGCAAGAGGATGGCCAGAGGCTCACAGGCCAGCTAGCTTGTACTGCCTAGCAGTGAACAAGAGACCCTGTCTCAAGAGGGAAAGCAAGGACTGAATCCCAAAAATCGTCCTCTGACTTCCACATATGAACCCAAATGCATGCATTCACACACACACAGAGGTATAAACATACTTCATATGTACATTTTTAAAAAGTCAATGTAAAAAGATGGAGTCTTCTCTTGAAACAGACATGATGGTTCACAGAAAATATAAATATCTTTATGAAACACCCTCCACTTCACCTTCATTAAAGAAACAGGGCAGGGCTGGAGAGATGGCTCAGTGGTTAAGAGCACTGAGTGCTCTTCCAGAGAGCCAAGATTCAATTTCCAGCACCCACATGGCAACTCGTAACTGTAACTCCAAGATCTGACACTCTCACACAGATATACATGCAGGCAAAATGCCAATGCACATAAAAATAAATTATTTTAAAAAAGAAAAGAAGCCGGGCGGTGGTGGTGCACGTCTTTAATCCCAGCACTCGGGAAGCAGAGGCAGGTGGATCTTTGTGAGTTCAAGACCAGCCTGGCCTACAAGAGCTAGTTCCAGAACAGGCTCCAAAGATACAGAGAAACCCTGTCTCCAAAAAAAGGAAAAAAAAAAACAAGAAAAAAGAAAAGAAGCAGGCCAAAAACAATTAAATGCTCCATCACTGAGCAAAGGCCCCAGACTCAAAGACCGCACAGATTTGCAGAGAAAAACAAATGTCACTTCCCGAGTATTATGACTTCAACTGTGTAGAAAACTCACAGATAAGACTTCAGCTCAAACCTATAATCCCAATGCTTGGGAGACTGAGGCAGGAGGACTGCACCAATTCATGCCAGCATGGCTTCAGAACTAAAGGTGATCTCACAACAACAAATGAAGTGCACGTGTGCTCTAGGGTGTGTGGTGCACACACTGCACTCAAGGACACTAACTACAATGCTCTTTGTGACACAAATGTGTACAGTCACCACCTAAATGTCCACCACTAGGAGGAAGGATAAAGACTCTAAAAAGAATGACCTAGAACAGATGCCAAGACATTTAGAAGAAATTATCTCATGCGTACATAAATCAGACTCGCAAAGGCATGACAGCTGAGGACATCCCTGGGACACCTGATATACATTCACAGGGGAAAGCGGGAGTGGGTATGTGGGCAGAGCCAGATCCACAGTGGTCCGGCACTCACCCACAGTGTGTACTGGCTGTACCGCCGCAGGAAGTAGAGCATCCAGTTTCCAAGGGTCTTCAGGGTGTCTGGGGCAAGCTTCCTCCAGATGTGAGGGATGTGCCCGAGGAAGAGAGACCTGGCTACATCATCTAACTCATTGCTCATCCCAACTTCGCCAGCCAAGGCCTGTTGGCAGAACAGAGAGTCCTCAGCAGGGCTGTGGAGGGCCTGGGGCTCCCCCGGGGCTCCCCCCACCCCCGTCATGCCCTGTCCGCCCTAGGGCCACACTTACTCTTTGGAGCTCAGCCAGAGACCTGGTCATACAGATGGCGAGTTTGTTGAAGCGCCCCAGCTCCTGCAGCAGCACCACCGAGGTAGGTGAGATGTTCAAACCTAGGTGCTTCCGGACCTGGTCCAGGTCAAAGATCTTGGGCATCTTGTTCTCAAGGTCCTTGGCCACCTGGCCAATGTAGTCGTCACGGCTGATGCCACTGCTGGATTCCCCTGGAAGGATGACACTTTAAGAGGTTTCCAGACTAGCTGCATGGGAGATGGGGCTTTGCGAGCCTCCTCGTTCTTGGGAAAGCTGCCTGTGCCCACCAGGAGCACCCCTACCCCAGCAGCTCTACCTGTCTGTGGCTGTAGCTCCAGCAGGTGCTCCCACATGTCCCGAGCTGCCTGTGTGTAATAGCCGATCTCAGCATTGGAGTGGAGGCCGAACACTTCTGGCGTGTTGGCCAGTGGGAGGGTCTCGATGGCTTCTAGAATCACGGTGAGAGAGAACAGGTTGTCCTATGTTTCTGAGGACATCCCAAATCAAAAGTAACTCCATTGTTGGTGTGTTTTAGAGTAAAGGCCCTATTGTGCCTCGCCCGTCTGCATGCACTGTATCTGTGGTGCAGATGGCTCAGCGACCATCCCAGTGTCACCCTTCCAGATGCCATTTCAGGGTTGGTAACCTCGGCTAAGGAGCAGCTCTGAGGTGAGGCAGAGCCCAGGGAACAGCCTCACTTGGCCAGCCCAGAAGTCCCACCAGGAGAGGGTGGCAAAGAGCTCAAGTCAACCACAGCAAAAGCAGATGAAATCTGTCATCCTTCAAAGAATTTTCTTCACCCGAGGGACAGCTCACCAACAAATTTATCCTTCACATCACCCGCAGGGATTTTGTAATCCACTTCCTTGTTCCGGAAGAAGTGGAATGGTTGAAAAGTATCGAAAATGAAATCTCCCAGGTACTCATCCATGTACGTGGTGAGGATGCGCCGATCGAAGCTGTCAATGGCCCGGCCTCCGTACATGACCTGAGGTCAGAGTGGATGAGAACCAGTGGGGTCCCATCACCCCACCTGCACCTGCAGCTCCAGCCTTCACCACTGCCCGGCTCCTCAAATAACCTGTCTACTCAAATAACCTGGGCCAGACAGACAAGAAAGGGGGCTTATCTATAAAATCACGCTCTAGGCTAAGGCCTCCTGAAAACAGAGCAAAAGCATGAAGCAGTCCACAGGGAGCCTAAAGCAACCGGGAGAATTCCCAAATGGATCAGACAGACAAACAAGAACCTAGACACCAGCAGTCAGTCCTTCTGCATTGCGGAATTCCGCAAATCTAGCTTTCCCATCAGTTCAGCTAGAAGCATGGTACCCACAGCCCAAGAACACAAGGCTACTTGGATGTGCTCAGCACATTGGCAAGCTGGGAACTGCCCAGAGAAAGATTAGCAGGGGCCCTGGGTCCTAGAGTCACACAAGAGACCTCCCTGGAAAAACAGTGAGGAGGCAAGAGTATGTTTAAGGGACCTTGGGTGGTAAGGAGTGGGTGGGGACAGGAACAAGGGCTATCCTAAGGGCTCAAACGACAGGTGTCTTCATCCCAGACCCCAGCCCACAGGAAGCACCCAAGCCTCGTCACCTCTCCAATCATGTACTTGAGGCTGCCCCACGGGATGCGCGGGTCATGCTGCTGGAAGGCTTTCGTTAGGTACGTGTTTAGGATTTCCATGCAGACCTTAGAGAGAAGAAACAGCTGTTAACAGCCACTCACACCTCGCAACTTGCTGTTGGTGACTATGGAAGGCAGATGCAGAAGCCAGGCAGCTCGGGGTGCACCGGCTGGACCAGTGTCACCCCCCTCACCTGGAAGTCGGACTCGTTGAAATCATAGTACACATTCCAGCCGATCTTGCCAAACTTCCTCCTCTCTTGTACCACAGCATGGAAGAAGGCCAGCACGTAGACCAGGGGCTTGAAGGCGCTGTGTGGACACTGCTCCAGCATTTCATGGGAGATCTTGAAGTAGGTTGCCCGCATGTTCAGTTTGAGCCCGTTAGGCGGCTCCATGACCACCTGCCGAAAAGCAGAAGGCAGACCTGACCCAGGAGCCCTCTGCCACCTCCTGCTCCCACAGCTTGTCTGAGCTGGAATGGGAGATCTGGGTGGCACACACACAAGTCCCACAGCCACGTAGGAAGAGTGGGATGGGTACTTGGGCTATCCCCTTCACCCTAATGTCCCTAAGGCAGTGGCCTGGACCGGGACTGTAGCATGTCTGTGTTGACCTCAAGGCAGACCTTTAAGGACTTCTGCAGGATTCCAATGGGGAAGCCCTTGGTGGGGTCTGTGGTGAGCCACAGGCGGAAGTCGGGGTGTGGCTTGGTGATCCTCTCCAGGGACTTCTCTAGGTCCTTCAGCCACTTGACCAGGAGGTGGCAGTTCTGCAACATGAGCCACTGTCCGCGAGCCACTGCTGTCTCCAGCAGCTGCAGTGCCACCTGCAGGGGGGGACGGGGTGCGGGTGGACTAGCATTCCCAAGCTAGGCCAACCCTGGACTCCAGTGCCACCTGCAGGAGGGGATGCAGGGTGCGGGTGCAGGTGCAGGTGGACTAGCATTCCCAAGAGAGTCAGAAGGATGCAGGGATCCAGGAGCTAAGGTGGAAACCCTCCTGAGACAGTCTTCCTGCCACCTGTGACATTCATGCCAGTCAGGGCTTAGAAGATGAGCCTCGTGCCTCTTCAGCCTCCACAGCCCCAAGATCACTAACTTCTGTCACAGTCACATTGCACCCAAGACTGGACTCAAACAGCCTGCAAAAGTCCTACCTGTCCCTCCAGGAAGCATAACTGACCCTCAGAATTCAGACCTAAAGAGCCTGGAGCACAGAGGTGGTCCATGATCCTCCAGAGGAAAAGACCTGAGTGGCACTCACATGGAAATGGCTTCCTCCAGTTGGGAGGTTGGACATGCCTGCTGTGCCCCATCTACCCAGTGTCACTGTTCCTGCCCTGTGTGTTGGTAGCAGTGGTTCCCCAAGACTCACAGGTACTTCACAACAAAGCCACAGCTAGGAGTTGGCTCCCTCTGACCTCAAGTTTCCCTGAGTGCTGTGCCCTGTCACAATGAGCTAGCAGGTGGCATGGGACAAATGGCCTCCAAATGGCCACCCTACAATCCCCATGAGCCACACACCAGAAGCTGACCCGTATGGGACCCATGGTGACAGAGGGCTTTGAAAGGAGTGGAGTTGAGTGGTCACAGGTGGCGGAGAGACCACAGTCAAGCTGTCACCAGTGTCGCATTGTTTGATCCTGACTTCAGTTCCACCCCAGGAGCGCTCCCAGACATAGCTTACAAACCCACTAGTTACCTTTTCTTGGCCTTGACCCATTGCAAGAAACTTGAGGCGATTGCACCCAAAGCCACTCCGCTCAGCCAGCTTCATGAGGTCATTGGCAGGGTCAGAGCCAGGACTCAGGATGAATACAATGGGCGAATTGGGGGTGCTCTGCTCAAAAATGGCCTCAAAGCTGATCATCGGGGGCTGAACATACCTGGCAAAAGGAAGAACACGAAATGACCTGCGGGACAGCTCCAGGCCCACTCCCTACCCTACTGCTTCCCCCTCCCCCTCAGCATCCAGAACTGGTTATGGCTCTCACATAGCCCTTCACACCTTTGTCCTGGCTTTTTGAGAATCCCGTTACACACACAGATCCAGCACCCATGATGCTCTCCTATATAGCAGAGGCCTCCCTGGCTCCCTCTACCTCATGTGATCCCTGTATACTAGTTTCAGCAAGTTGATACTGAGCTGGGTGCTTTGACCTGCTCTTCATGTGCACAGGCCTCAGACACATACCCGGAAATCACACATCAGTGGCTCTATGGGCATGCACCACACTGCCCCTTTCTTTAGGGTTTTTAATTAGTTATATTCTAATTTAGATAGTGTTTGTCCCCCAGAACACACTTGTGCTAGACACATGGACCCCAACACAATGGTATTGGAGGTGATGGTACTGGTCACCAAGGCACCACCCTTGGAAGGGATTAACATACTTTCTACAGGAGTGGGTTCCTTCTCACGTGATCAGGTAGTTACAAAGTGAGGTTCCTCATGTGCCTGGCTTCTTTGGCACATGGCTCTTTCTCTTGTTGCTAGGCTGTGATTCTGGCTACCAGAATCACGAGCCAAATAAATCTCTTTTTGTTCAACATCACTCAGCATCAAGTGTTTGGTTGTAGCAACACAGAACAGACTAAGACTGCCACCAATGCATAAGGAGGGGGAGGATTTAATATTTTAAGGAAATCAGAATTTCTGTGTTAATCATAATCTACTGCCAAAGGAAACTTCCGTGCAGGGTTAGAAATGAATCACTAGGGGTCGATCTAATACTGTGTCCGTTTAGTGGAGTAATAGTAGCTTGCCCATCTGACTTGTCTGTCCCAAGTTCTGGCAGGAAGGTGGGCACGAAGTCCCACCCCTACCCAAGAAGCTATTGCCAATGGAGAGAGAACGAGAATTACTTTTTTTCAAAACTGTGGGCCTGGCAGGTCTGCCACACTCCAGTGGTCACACACCCAAGATATACGGGCAGCAGAAATGGGACTCAACGGGTTTTAAAAAGCGAGAACACAAAGATGGGAGGGGGATGGGAGGAGCTAGAGGATGAATATGGTCAAAATGCACTGTATGAAATCTTCAAAGAACTAATAAAAATTAAGAAAAGGTGCCAGGCAGTGGTGGCGTACACCTTTAATCTCAGCGCTCAGGAGGCAGACACAGGCGAATCTTTCTGAGTTTGAGGCCAGCCTGGTCTACAGGGCAAGTTCCAGGACTACATCCAGGGCTACACAGAGAAACCCTGTCTCGAAAAAACCAACCAACCAAACAAACATAAAACCAAAAACACAAATTGGATGGCTCCTAAGGAATGACACCCAAGGTTGAACTCTGACCTTGAAACATACATACACACATGTACCCACACTCCCATACACATGACCCACTCTCCCACACACATACATGTACCTGTACCCCCACAATGCACAAATTACTTTAATAATTTAAAACATTAAAATACTTTTAAGTTTCCCTTTCCTTCTGAATGTGGCCCCTCATGTTTGTCTAGAGCATTCAGGCCAAGTCCCTTAGAGCAGGCTAGCCCTGCTCCTGGGGGCTGGGCCGGGGCACTCACTTCTCTCCCATGGTGAGGGTCACGTAGTCAGTCACTGCACGGTATACCCGGTCTACCCGGAAGCAGCGTAAAATAAGCAGTTTCTGGAAGGCAGTGATGTAGTCATCATAGCCCAGGGGGAACGGGAACTGCTCTAGCGAATCCAGGTCATACCACTGTGAAAAGCAAAAAGTGTTGGCTGTGGCATCAGCTCAGGAATGGCATGGGCCACAGTTCGCATGTGAAGGTGGCAAGAGCCACCAGAGAGAGGAAAATCTGAACTTTTGATCCAGCTGTCATTGTTGACACCAAAAACCATGAGCTGAAAAACTGGAAGAGTAGCAATCACTGTGGGGTTCAGAGGGCACAGCAGGGAAATAGCAGCCAGGAGATGCCCAGGGAGTATTTCTTGGAAGGATGGATGGACAGGTAATATGTGATGGAAGGATGGGGAGACAGACAGATGGACAGCTATATGGATGGATGGATAGATGAACAGTTGGATGAATGGGTGGATGGGTGGGTGGTTGATAGAGGGATAGGTGGACAAATAAACAGTTAGATAGATGGGTGATGGACAGATGAATTAAAGGATGGACCGACTGATGAATGGGTGAAGGATAGACGAACAGATACATGAACAGCAGTTAGATGGATAAATAAACGGATGGGTAATAGATGGATAAATGAATAGAGGGATAGATGGGTGATAGATGAATTAATGATGAATAGACAGATCAGCAATTAGAAAAATGAATTGATGGATAGGGGATAGAGAGATTATGAATGGATGATGGATGGATGGATGGATAGTGGACAGATGGGTGAGTGAAGGAGTGGCTGGTTCTCCCATACAGTTAGCAGGACTGGATGAAGAAAAGTATATCCAAGGATACTCAAGGGCACTCACTGGCCATATGGGGTAGCTTCCCCATGTATTGTCTTCCTGGCGATGGGAGGCTGTAGGCTCAGTGTGGAGATGGCTGCTGTGTCAGGAAGGGGAGGAGAGAATGTGCACACTCACCTCCTGCCAGGTGGAGACGTGGCGCTCGATATCATCAGGAAGCTGCCCAAAGACGTCAGAAAACACCTCTGAGAGGAGAATGATGTCTTCCCAACCCTGGTCTGACAGCCAGGTACACGGCTTCTTCCGTTTGCTCTTCTCCAGGGAAATGTTCCCTAATCACAGGAAGAAGAGGGTGCCAGCCATGAGCTGTCCATGCCCAGCACACTGGCTGCACACACTGCACTTCTGTGGCTCTTGCTTTGGGGAGAGGTCCCTTTGCCTAGGAGTGGCGAGGCATGGGCTTGTCCTTGCCACCAATGAGCCCATCTGGGCAACTTGGCCAGGCCTCCAACCTCAACACAGCCCCCGACAGAGGTGCCCTGAGTCAGCCAGGAAGTGTTTCTGAGAGCTGCTGGGTGACCTGTGGCCTTTGGACGCTGAGCTTGGGAGGGATTTTGCTACTGGTGTGTTTATAGTGAATAGACATGCATGTCCCCTGGATGGCAGGACAGTAAATGTCAGCAAGTCCTTTAGAAAGGACAGATGGTTGTCTATCCTCTTATTGTTACCTTTTAGGAAGAAGTCCAGCTCCTCCTGGGGGACCCTCCCCTCCGCCTGCTCTATCTTGATGGTCATGTTGAAGGAGAAAAGGAGCTTATGCCTCTCAAACAGCCCTGTGGAGAGACAAAGCCAGGGACTACACTTCAGAACTGCGGCCCTTGCACAGGGCACACTCAAGTTTGAGGGAAGTGAAATGAAACCCCACATCACTTGGTGACCCTTTTCATATCTGATGGCCATGGCTGTTCAGGTGCAAAAGGGCCGTCTGTAGTGACAGACACCTGTGTGCCCCTGGCACGATCGCACGATCTATTCCATAGGTGGAGGGTGTGCAAGCCGGGTAGGAGCCACCTTTTCCACAAGGCAGCAGAGCTGTTACTGGGAGAGACACGGCATTTCCAGGGCTGGAAGCAATCAATGGCTGTGCCTTTGTTTTAAAATGCATATGACCTGCTTAAGAGGTTCAAGCTGTGGTGCTTACTGACAGGTGAGCTCAAAACTCACAAAGGGGGCTGACTGTGAAGACGGTGTCAGAGCTAGCACTGGCCAGATGGTGTTCAGAATGCTCTAGAATGAAATGTTCTTCATAAACAGTGCATTTAGAGAGTAAAAAATAGTATAGCCATTTTGGAAACCAGTTAGGTAGTCCCCCCAAAAGTCAGAGACTTGGCATGAAGCCCAGAAACTCCACTCCAGGGAACATATGGGTCCAAAATCAAAAGCAAATGCTCAGGCTGGGAAGAAGCTCAGGGGAAGAGCACTCACCCGGCATGCATGAGGCCCAGCGCTCCAGCCCCAGGACCAACAGGCATATGTGAGTTCATGCACACACACACACACACACACACACACACACACACACACCTGTGGCAAATGTTGACAGCTGCATTAGCCTAAGAACCAAAAGGCAGAAACAAACCAATGTCCAACAGTTGAGTGTAGAACGCTACCCATTCAGCACTGGACCTGGCGAATCCTGGTACTACAGCACAGACCTTTATGTTCAGATTATTAAATGAAGAGGCTAGCTATGAGAACCACATATTCCAGGACTCCCTTGGCAGGAAGTGTCCAGAACAGGTGTATCCTCAGTCAGGAAGTGCAGCCGAGGCTGCCAGGGTGAGGAAGGGAGAGAGGGATCCAGAAACTTCTGATGGCACAGGCTCAGCCCAATGGAGATGCCCTAGACTGAGCGTCTCTGTGAACCTCACCAAGCCTGGAATGGGTCATCTTTAGGGTGGGGGGGATTTGTGGTGGGTGAATGGCCTCTCGCTGAAGATGTGGTTTAAAGTCAGTGCTCTGGACATCCCTCTGTAAAGTGAGCAGTTGGCCCAAGGTGGGCTAAGGTTCCGTGTTCCACGGACAGCATTCTCCACGCCCCTCACCCACCCGTGCAGCCGTAGTTGTAGATGTTAAAGGTCAGTGTGTCCATAATGTTCTTCAGCCGCTTTATGAGGACGGAATCAGGCACTGATTTCTTCAGCGACAGCCCAAAGACCTCCAGGAAGGCGATAAGGGAGTACTGGTACATGGAGTTGACAAGTGCCATCTCGGACAGCACGAAGAACAGCATGGCGCCCCGCCTCGCCGCCGGCCGGTAGCCATCCCGCAGTCTGTCAGTGTCCAGGGCTGTCTTCTCTGCCAACTTTAGCTTCTCTAATACCTGCAGAGAGACCTCAGTTACCATGGAAACGGGGAGGTGATGACAGCCTGTGCTGGGGGCTGTGGACCCCCAGACCCTGAATTTCTTGTAAACAATTTGTTATGCTTGCAGCTGCTCTGAGCAAAACAACTTGTTTTTCCTGTGTTTGCAGCTGCTCTGAGCATGAGACATGAGAGTGGCTTCTGGTGTCTTGCAGCTGAAGGATCCTGAGAGCTAGGGCATGGCCATTGGTCAGGGAAGCTGCCTTGGAACACAATAAAGTGGGTATTCTTGGCATACTTGTTTCAAGAATGACCCATGTCCCCGTGTCTCTGTGCACATGTGTTTAAACCTCTAGGCCCTTGCCCGAGACTTGTGGACAGTACCATAGTACAGGTGGATGGTACAAGCCTGGAAGGCAAGTGTAGGTTACGAAAGGGACCACAAAGCCCTCCCTGGAGTTGACAGTCACTAGGCCCTGCAGGGACCTTGAACTTGAACCCAAGGCTATGCCCTTTAAGGCAGAGACTGGAAGAAGATGAAGTCAACCCAACATAGGCCCAGCACATAAATGGAGGGATATAGAATCTATATGGTATTTTTGAATCCTGTACCCAGCCTTGCTTGAAGCCATAACTGTAACTCTGCTTTTGAACTGATAATGTCTTTTTATGTTTAGAGTAGGCAAGGCTGGGATTTCCATGACTCTCAATTCGAGATTACCCAGCTGCATGGGAATACTCCACCCTCCCCCAGCACAGCCCCATATAGTTAGCCCTTCCTATTTACTTTTTAAGATTTATTATTTTGCCTGCATGCACATACGTGCACCACACACACCCCTGGTGCCTGAGGTGGTCATGAGTGGGCATCGAATCCCCTGGAACTGGAGTTACAGAGGGTTGTGAGCCACCATGCAGGTGCTGGGAACTGAACCCTGGTCCTCTGGAAGAGCAGCCAGGGCTCTTAACTACTTAGCTATCCATCCAGCCCCAAGGTGGGCTTTTCTGGTCAGGTGAGAAGAGGTGATGCTTCTCTCCCGTCTGCTAGGCTCAAGGCTTTGCCTGAGACCCTGAGGCCACTGGGGTGAAACTAGAAGGAGACAGGGCCCTCCCACCTGCACAGAGGTCCCCACCTCTGTGGCTTTGGACTTGGTCTCTTCCAGGGTGTGCACCAGCTCCACATTGTCCAGCATGTTCCCCGTGGATGTGGCCAGCTCCCGCAGGAGTGAGTCCTCCAGGTCCTTTAGCAGGTTCTTATTCTCGCTCGTCTCCTGGATGAGGTGCTCCCTCTGCTCCTCCAGCTCCCGCCTCTCATAGGCCACTAGCACACTCAGCAGCTGGTCCTCCAGGCCCTTCAGGGTGACTGAGAGGACAAAGAGCCCTCACTGCCCACCCTGAGTCCAGACTTGGCATATACCCAGGCACCTGCAGCTCACTGCCTTCCAAAGTCCCCAGCCTTCTGGAGTGGGGGCAGGGTCACCCAAACATTAAAAGAGACCAGCAAAGACAACTTCCAGGGAAAGACCAGGGCCACCAGGTGCCCAGGTAGCATCACTCTCAGTGTGGGGCCCTGAGTGTCTACAGCAGATCTGCCCCTTCTTACCAGTGTAGTTGATGACCATGGCCTTCCCAAACACCGATGGCGAGTATCTGGGATTGGCCAGCTTGGTGTTGAGGTACAGCCTGAAGTTGGAATCATAGTCAACCTCCTTGTCCCCCAGGATGATGAACTGGCGGCCTTGGGAAGTCTTGATGTTCTTCTCCAGGACACTGTCAATCACAGGGTCGATGTACTCATCCACATCGTGGAACAGGAAAGGGGTCCCATACTTTATGGACATCTCCAGCTGCTTGAGGAAGTCAGGGTCATTGAAGGAGGCAACCTGCAGGAGAGATGTGGGCTCTGGGGTGACCCTTCAGCAAACCGAGGGAGAGCTCACGCAAGGAAGGTCAGAGGCTAGAGGTAACTAGCAAAAGCTGGAGTCCCAGTAATCCCACTTCTGGGTGTGTGCCCTGGAGGACTATGACTGTGGACACAGACAGGGCTGTGTAGGTGGCTCAGTAGGTACAGGCATCTGCTGTGCAAGCCTGGGTTCAATCCCTAGAACTCAGAGGGTAGATGGGGAGACTCAGCTCCACAAAGTTGTCCTCTGGCTGCAACATGCATGAAACCCACACCCAAACATAAACAAAAAAGAAGTGTATATATATATATATATATATATATATATATGTTCACAGCAGCACTGCAAAGTGGGAACAACAATGGTGTGGGATTCCCCTCTGTAAGCTGTGAATATGTTTTATTAGCATTGATTAATAAGGAAGCTGCTTTGGTCTATGTCTGGGCAGAATACAGCCAGGCTGGAAGAGACACAGAGAGAGAGAGAGTAGGCAGAGCCAAGAAGATGCCACCATGTAGCTGCCGAAGGAGAAGGACACTGGAATATTACCAGTAGGCCACAGCCTCGTGGCGATACATATATTAATAGAAATGGGTTGACTTAAGATGTAAGAGCTAGGGGCT
>LOJH01005694.1:15772-33698 GCA_001685095.1 Ellobius talpinus | reverse complement strand
CCTCCGCCCTGGCCTGGCTGGAATGTCACCAACATTGTGATCCCTTCCCCTTCAGCCATTATCAGTCCAAGTCCAGATAGCCGTCTACTGGAAAGTAGACTCTTTAAGAACGGCTTTCCTCTAGACATCCAATATCGTGTTTGTTCAGTTGGCTTGTCCAAACAATTTTTCTGTGTTTTCACCGGAGCAGTATCAACTTAGCGTGAGGATTAAAGCTGTCCTCCATCTGCTTTATCTGCCGTTCTTAATTAGAACCTGATGACAGAAGTCTCCTTTGATTCAAGGCTGATTGTGGCCGGAGAATCTTATTCTTATTGCAGACATTTGTATTTCTTTAATTTTTTTAATTAGCCAAATTGATTTTGAGCATCTTTATGGCAGAAATGTCGGGAAAAGGGGCCATTTTTATCAGTTGAACTTTCTGTGGTGTCTATACTGGATGCTTAGAAGCATTTAAAGTTCCTTCGTGTTGGGAAGATATAGCACACACAAAAAGGTTTAAATACAAACTCACAGGGACAGGAACAGATGTGGAACTCAGAGGACAACTATTTCAGGGAGTAGTCTCTTAAAAATTAGACAAGCCCTTGCTTTCCTTTCCTTTCAATGACAGAAAAAGGCAAATATTTATCACTCTTTCTTGCAAGTAGTGAATGTCAAAGTCCCAATCTTTTCAACAGTATTCTGCGAGGGTTTGAGTCTGCCCTCAAGGGCTTTACAGTTTGCCAGCTTTAATGAAGGGTAATTTTGTAAACATAATGTTACATTAAAATTACTTGACATATCCAGTTAATTAGGGCTAATTAGATGTTAATTGAGAAATGACAGTAGTCTTTTGCCAGGTGTCCTGTAATTGACCATTTGCTGGGGCTAGTTAATTTGACAAACTCAACCTAGGAGACGTAAAATGATAGAATTAGCAAGTTTGTCTGTTAATAGTTTTGAGTCAGGTTACGTTTCCCTTCTTTTCTGTTCCTAGTCTTCCCGCCTTTGAAATGCCTAGTAGGATTCTTGTTAGCATGAAATGAGTTGCTATGTATTGCCAAGGTTTAAATACGCCACCTTCAAAATCCAGGTAATGGAACGTGAAGGTTGGTCTGAGATATTAAGAGGCGGCGCCTTTAAGAGATCATTAGTGCACAGGGTTTGCTCGTGGGATGCACGCTCTTACAAGGGCCTTCGCCAGCTGCTGCCTATCTTTCCTTCTGCCACGTGAGTCCCAGTCACCCTCCTTCTTGGATGCATTGGTTGCCTCAAAGTGGAGTCTGCGGCTTTTGCTGGATCTGGAACTCGCTGCCACCTTGAGCTTGGACGCCGTGGTTCCTAGAATCATAGTAAGTTTTTCTTCTTTCTAAATTGCTAGCTGTTCCATTACAGTAGCACAGACCAAGATGTGTGCAGAGCTGTGTAGTTCTCAGCTAAGGAGGTGTTGTCCTGCCCTGCTTCACCCTCCTCCTCCCGTCCACCCCAAGGAGTAGCCTTTAAAAATGAAAGCACAGCATCTTTTCTTCTCTAGGGTGGGCCTCTTACTGTTAAGATGGGAAGGCTTATATTTAATAAAATTACACACATTTCATATTGTCTAAATCAGAAGAGTAATAAATCAATCCCCTCCCCCCGTTTTTGTGTACCTCCCTCATTGTCTTAATAATTAATACCTGCTGTCCTCCTCAACTAAGCTTGTCAATCTTAGTGTCTACTTCATTAGCGATGGTTTCTGGATGGCATCGACTTCCCTGTAGCCTTGGCTCTGTGGTCCTGAAGCTTGTTTCCCCAAAGTGACGAGTCAGCAGCTTTATGGTGCGCCTTGATATGTTCTATCTCTGAGTCGTTTTGGTTTGAAGATAAATTGCAGTTTTCTTTGAAAATAGTAACTTTCAGAAGTTATTTAAGAAGCAGAAAGTAATGGGCACAGTTTGAGGCTGCTGAAGTTTCTCGAGGGTTTCCTAAGCGTTGTAGTCTATGCGGCATGTCTGTCATGGAGGATGAACAAGTGCTGGTGACACTTAGAGACAAGCACCATGGTCACAGCAGAAGGCTTCGTTCTAAACTGAGGCCCACCAGAAGGCCCTCTTGAGATAATATTTCCAGTTGGGGTTTTTGTGTTGATTTAAATTAGGAATTGGTTTGAGGTGTATGGAGTTATATGTTCTTGTGCCTCATTAAATTCCAGTCAGCCTAAAGAGTTTGTGTTCACATGTCAAATGTTTGTGTTCAGCATTAAAATGTGGCATGTGACTTCTGTACATGCCTGCCTGAATTGAGGGGAACCCCTGCAATTAATAAGCTAAAATGTTTTCTGAAAATTTGCAAGGGAATTAGATAATTATTTGGATGAGAGGATAGGAGGGGAGTATGACTTCCATTTTTAAAAATTACATTTCATTTTGTATAGGCATCTGTGCATGTACAGGTTAAGGAGCAACTTGTGGGAGCCAGTTCTTTCCTGTGGGACCTGAGGATCGAACTCAGGTCTTCCAGCTTCACAGGTGCCTTTGCCCTCTGCTAGCCCTGGGGGTTTTCAAAGTATGCATTTCTGCCATTGTTCCTGCTAACATGGGGTTGAGTCTTGTTTAAATGGTGCCTTTCTGTAGCGTTTTTGTGACTCAGTATTTGTGCTGCTAGTTCTATGTCAACTTGAGCCAAGGTATAGTTGTCTGAGAGTAGGGAACCTTGATTGAGAAAATGCCTCCATAAGATCAGGCTGTAAACAAGTCTATAGAGCATTTTCTTAATTAGTGATTGATGGGGGAGGGCCCGGTCCTTGGTGTGTGTTGCCATCCCTGGGCTGGTGGTTATCGGTGCTATAAGAAAGCAGACCGAGTAAGCCATGAGGAACAAGCAGTACTCTCCAGGGCCTCTGCATCAGCTCCTGCCTCCAGGTTAATGTCCTCACTTCCTTTGGTGATGAACACTGATGTGGAAGTATAAGCTAAATAAACCCTTTCCTCCCCAACCTGCTTTTGGTCACGGTGCTTTATCACAGCGGTAGAAACCCTGATGAAGTTTTACAGTATTACAAAAGTTTTGCATGTGGGGTAAAGAAGAGACTGCCATTATCATAATTCTTGTCCCTCCAAGGAATTCATCAGGAGATTAATCAGATTAGGAGTAAAGGAGATCAAGACACCTATGTACACAGTCCTAGAAACTTCAAAGGTTAAGCACCTTTAGCTTGAGAGGCCGGAAAGTAGAACCAGCTGTGCCTGGGGAAGCTCTAGGAGGTGACTGGCCAAGGAAGTTGTCTTCTCGCTGGTGGGACAAGGTCCCAGAATCAAGGAAATGCCTTCAGAATACAGGGAACTGTGAACTTCAGACTGCTCAGTCCTTGGAGTCCCCTCCTCTTTTCAAATTGAACTGATACTTACATACCATAAAATCCACCCCTTTTCATTATCCAATTTACAGTAAATTATAGAATTGTGCAACTATCCCACCAACCCTGCTTGGGAGCATTTGCTGTGTTCCTGGAAGTCCCCTCCTCTTGGTTTACAGCCAACTGCTCGCATTTCCAGCACCTGGCTGATTGGTCAGCTGTTTCTGCAGATGCCCTTATGTAGAAGCTTCCTGGAGATGCAGTCTTTCTGTCTGGCTCTCTGCACTAGTGCGGTGGTCTGGGCCTAAAGTCTGGGGCTTAGGAAGTGTTAGTCGTTATTCCTTTCTCTGATCAGTTCTGTCCTATGGATCAGGCTCTTTCCATTTATCCATTTGCTAGTTGGTGGGATTGGTATTGTTTCCAGGTTGGGAACTGTTTTGCAGAATGCTCCTGTGGACATTTGCATAAACGGGGTAGATGTTTTCCTCTGTCTTGGGAAGATGTCCAGGGGTAAAATGTAGGTCTTACAGGATGTCTGTATTTAACGTTTTTGGGAAGCAAGCTGTTCTCCTAAGTGCCTGTGCCATTTTACAGTCCAGCAGTGCTGCAGAGCTCTGGTTTCCCTGGTTTCCCTCCTCCTTGTCAACAACCTTTCCTTTATGGCCGTCCCAATGGGAGTACAGTGCTGTCATATTGCAGCTTACTATTTCTCTAATGACTCGGAATCCCTGCCTGTCCCCAGTCCTGGAGACTGAATCCAGGGTTTCCTATTCCTAAGCAGGTGCTGTGCCACTGAGCCACACTCTCAGCAAACTGTAAAATCTTTTTTCCCCTTTGAGTCAGGGTCTCAAGTAACCCAGGCTGGATTCAAACTCACTGTGTAGCCACATATGACCTTGAACCCCTTGATCTGACCTCCACCTCCCCAGTGCTGGAATTAGTGTTGTAAATTCTATGAGGTGTTTTAAAGAAAGCCCTCTGTAATAGTTCCAATTGCTGCTGGGACTGGCTATCCTTAACGTCTGTGTGAAAGACCCAGGCAGTATCTGTTAGACTTTGTTCCCTTATTTTCATATTTTTAAAAAGTTATACTCCAGTGAAAACTGCCTGAGATCTGCTACCTGCTTTTATTTTTCTTAGCTTAAATTACTCTTAGTTAGCTTACAAACTAATGGCTTCATTATGATGTATTTACTCATTTATTGAGACAAGATCTCCTTGCTGGCCTGGAACTCACTGTGTAGACCAGGTGGTCCTAAGCTTAGAGATCCCTCTGCCTCTGCCTTCAGAGTGCCGGGATTAAAGGCATGCGCCACCACACCTGGATATGACGTTTTACACATGTCATATTCACATCCTGGCTACCTTTTCCTACCACTCCATCGGCCCCTTCTTCCCTCCAAATAGTCCTGCTTTCATGCTATGTGGTGTGTGTCTGTGTGCGTCTGTGTGTAGTTTAGGTTCTGGGCATGAGAGAAGTGTGGTTTCTTCCTTTCCTTTATCCTCGTGTTTCCTCCTCCTGTCTCCTTTAGATTCCTTTCCACCCCCATAGTCTCTTTGCTTTCATGGCATTGTATTTGCATTAGACCCTGCATGAGACAAAGCATGCAGAATTTTCACTTTTGTCCCTCACTATCATTTTGTTGTTCTCTCTCTCCTTTTGGATCGCTTCTTCCCCCCATAGTCTCCTTCAATCTTCATATTATATATATGTATATTATATGTATACATACACACATATAATATGTATATATGTACATGTTTGTATTTGTGATGTGAAATGTTATATGGCATATATTAGCATGGTATTATATATTAGTATGACAATATTTATATGTATATATATTTAAATCTAGATTTCACATAGAGAAAACATGAAGAATTTGTCTTTCTGAGTCTGGCTTGTTTCACTTACCATGATCTGTAGTTTCATCTGTTTTCATCTAAATAACATAGTTCATGTTCCTTTTTTTTAAGATTTATTATTTATTATGTATGTAGTGTTCTGCTGCCTATATTTGGCCTGCAGGCTAGAAGAGGGTATCAGGTCTCATTACAGATGTTTGTGAGCCATCATGTGGTTGGCTGGGAATTGAACTCAGGACCTCTGGAAGAGCAGTCAGTGCACTTAACCTCTGAGCCATCTCTCCAGCCCCTAGTTCATGTTCTTTACAGCTGAATGAAGTTCCACTGTGTTATATCCCACAGTGTTTCCATCCTGTTGGTGGGCATCTGGGCTTGTCACCTGCTTTCATGCTTCCTGGGTATAACGAGTGTCTTCTCCCCACAAGACGTTTTTTGAGGTGAAGCTTAGCATTTGCCTGCCACGTGTGAGGCTCTGAGGCATATTCTCATTGCCATTAAAACAAAACCAAACAGTGTTATTTTTCAAAATGGTGAAAAAGAGATCAAGAAAGAGTATTTAGGTGCAGATAAAAACTTTATGCACTTGAAATATCGGAACGCAGCACCCACATGTCTACATTTATCTGTGGCTGTTTCCGTATTGTGATAGTCAAGGGGTGGGTGGTTTTGACAGAGACAGTATGGTCCGCAAAGAGAAAATTTTCTGCTACCTGGACCTTTACAGGAACCATGTGCCCACTTTTACTCCCAGGGATGCCTAGTGTGGCCTTGACTCTAAAAAGGAATACTAGCGGGCTAGCCTTTCAGTTCTGTTTTTGTAAAGTGTCCCCCGGAAGTGAAGAGGCTGAAATGGAGGAGCTCTTGTGGAGTCAGGTCCTCTGGTGGCTCCAGTTAGAAGGGGGAAGAATTAGCTGGTTTCTGGGACCTTCTAGGAAAAGCTCTCGGAAGAAAAGGGGAGGGAAACACCAGACAAGGTGGCATGCCAGCTGTTTGTGTTAAGAGTGGAAAGTGGCACTGGACAACGTACTTTAAACTTGCTGGGAATAAAGCGCTCCTAGAGAAATGGAAACAGATTCTAGTACAGTTGAGGCCGCCCCCCACTCTACCTGTAGATGCCGGCTGTGGCTGTCACTGTTAAGAAGTTAGTCTGATTTCACACCCTTTTCTTTGCAAATATGCACAGCCCTACATTCAGTGTGTGACTGATTTTTTCAAAAATGGGTGTATATGTTCTAGATTGTGAGACAGGTCTATGGAGGTGCACACATGCAGATTTGCCTCCGTCGTGCTCATGGCTGCGGCTGCTGTAGACTCTTCAGTAATGCACATGTCGGCTTCATCTTTGCCATCTCTGTCCATTTGACAAAGGAAAAACACTCGTTGTCATCATTGTTGCTTCTTCTGTGAGAGTGACTGTGTATTGGTTGTTGGTATGTTTCAGTGTTTTGTGTGGTTGCTCATTTTCCTTTGGGTTGCTGCTGTCTTCTCTGTGACACTGTGTGTCTCCTCATGTACACGGTTTTCAGGTTTACAGTATTTCCTCACAGAAGTTTTACATTTTGTGTTATTAGCTCACATTTCTTGCTCTTGGCCTTGGAATTGCTTAGAACGGGTTTCCATGCTTTGAGTTCACACATTTCCTAACTCAGTGACCCTTTATCATGGAGGCATCAGGACAACTTAAAGTGTTAATGCTTTTGTTTCAATACTACATGTAGTCCAGGCTGGCCTCTCAGACTTGCCACTCTGCCTCAGCACCCTCAGTACCAGGGTTACAGTCTCTCATCTGAAGACCTGCTTTCAGCACAGACGTTAGTTTCCAAGTGAGGCATGTTCTCTCGGCCGACCGGTGTGAAGGTCTGAAGCTGGGCGGACCAGTGTGAAGAGTTCTAAAGCTGTGGTGTGTTTTATTTTGAAAGGAGAAATAACAACTTCCTATTGATTCTGAATAAAACTCTGACTGAGCCTCAGCACGCTGAAGGCAGAGGCAGGCAGATAATCTGTGAGTTTCTACATAGTGAGACTCTGTTTCAAAGAAAACAGAACGAAAAACTCTGCTTAACAATTATAGTATACAAATAAAGCCGATTCCATTGCTGCTTTCCAGGTGGAGCTATGATTTCTTTTTTTCTTCGAGACCATGAGGAGCGTGACTGTGAATGCAGGCTCACCTGCGTTCACTGTGTTCACATTGCAGGTGGAGAGAGCTGGAGAAATGTGGCATAGCTGGTCAGGAAACTGCTGTGTTTTGTGCCCCCCAATCAGCCCTGCCTGGTTTGAAGTTGTGTTAAGCTGCAATGTTCTGTTGATTGTCAGAGCTGCACTTCTCATGTCTGTGGAATTGAGGTGCTGGCCCTGGCTTATGTGGGGGGGCAGCATTCTAAGTGCCTTAGTGGTAGTGGTTCATCTTGTCGTCTCGGAGTCAGTAAAACATGGGTAATTTGCACCCCATGTTTGTACCTCAACACAAAGAAAGGAAAAGCCTTCACGGTCCTGAGTGTGTTTCCATTTCTGTTTCCCTAACTTTTCTTTCTAGTTGATGCCAGGTTAATCTTCCAAATGGTGTTTATGATTAAACCTCTGTGAGATAACTTTTAAAAATAATTTTCAAAGGCTTTTTATTACTTTATTTGGTATGTATGAGTGTGTTTCCTGCACGCATGTTTGTGCATTATGTTCGTGCCTGCCACGCATGGAGGTCGGAAGAGGGCGTTAGATCCCTTGAAGCTGGAGTTACAGGTGGGTGTGAGCCGCTTCATTATTGTTGCTTTGGAGAAGAACTGAGTTCTAGAGGAGTTTGTGTTAAATGATTTTCTGAGACTCGAATAGAGGAACTGAAATAAGTGGTAGTGTTTGTGGCCCCATGCAGAAGCCTGACGAGGCTTTTACTCTGGATGCAGGGCAGTGGGGTGTGTGTGACAAATGGAGACCCAGAGGACAGCTCCATGTCTAAACTGGAACACAGTTATATTTTGGTCAGGCCAAAATGATGGACTAGTTACTATAAAGTAAGTTTTAATTAATGGTGTGAATGTAAGTTTTGGTCATAGAGCCTGTGGCCTAAGTAAGCACTAGATGCTGCTGCTAGGTATGTGGCTTAGAAGTAGCATTTGGGGTGTTGGTCCCCAACCAAATGTGTGTCAGTCGTGCTGTGTCAACAACAACAAAATTACATCTCACTGCACCTAGAGTGGGAGGGGCCTGTAGTTCTGTGCTGTTCTGCACTGAGGTGGAGACAGCCATAGGATTGAGGCCAGTTCTAGGACAGGGATTTTGACATGTGTCTAGTGGTAGTGAAAGCACAAGAAGCCACTTGAGGATAAACGAAGTGTTTGCTGTGAAGATCCCAGGGACAGAATCAAGCCGTCAAAGAGTTGTAAAGAAAGATTTGTGCCCTGTGGATGGAAGCCACTGTGCGTGCATGTATGCATGCATGTGTGCGTGAATGCATGCATGCGTGTATGCATGTGTTCAGTTAAGACACAGTTGGCCATGGAAGTTTTATGACAGCATGGAAGATGTTGAATTTCCTGTCGCTGGTGGTATGCAGCCCTTAGTTGAACACACAATGGTAGTCATGGGTAGGGGACTAATATCTTCCTCAAACAAAAAGCAAGAAACTCTTTAAATTGGCTCTCAAATTTTAACGTACCATGTTGACAGGGACATGCTGTCAAGTTTGTCATTGTGCAGCTGAGTGTAATCCTATTTGAGCCTGAATGGGTAAATGCGCTTCAGCCTTGCTTAGCGTTAAAATGGGCAGGATGCTGGTTATGAGCTCGCAGTGCACTTATGGAGCAGGTTTGCCCCAGTGGACTATGTGAGCTGGTATCAAAACAGCAGTTCCAGGCTGGGGAGATGGCTCCGTGGTTAGGAGCACTGATTGCTCTGACAGGACCCAGGTTCAATTCCCAGCACCCACATGACAGCTCACATGTAACTCTAGTTCCAGGGGACCTGACACATGACACACTCACACAGACATACATGCAGGCAAGACACCAACACACATAAAATTAAAAAATAAATAAAATTAAAAAAACACTAAACAGGCCCTTCCCAGAGTGACAGCACAGTGACTGAAAATCGCAGGCACTTAGTGAGCAGGAGGGGCTCTGCTGAAGTCTTCATGGATTAAATCTGAGTGTCCTGTGTCGGCACTCTTGGATCGTGGTCTGCAAACCCTGCACCGAGTGACTGGTCTGCAGTGCTTCCTTCCGCTGTGAAAGTCTTTGGCATGCCGTCTGGTAAGAAACAGCATGCTGGGGTTTAGGATTATGGAGTAAGAGAAGCAAAGTATGGCCAGTTGAAATGATGAGAACATCTAGTGGATTGGAATTGGCTCCTCTGGAATTCAGCCCCTGCTTTGAGGATCATAATAATGACCAAGTCACCAGTTTGCAATATATTTTCACTGTGGGAAAGAAGAGACTCCTGGCACCTCTCTGGTGGCACCATGGGCCAGTTTCAGCCTTAAATTCCACTTTTCTGAAAGAATCCCTCTGAACTATTGACATTCTTGAGAGGAGGGAGATTCAGAAGAGTGATCAACAAGAACAGAATGGTGGACACAAAGTCATTTGCAGATGGAGTCTTTAGGGGGCTGGGAAGGATACTGAAGCAATCTGATCCCCGAATAGGCTAAAGCATGCTGCACAATCATCAGAAAGACAGTGGATTAAGGTGGGGGTAAAGTAAACAGAAGGTTGAGATCAGGAAGAACCTTGTAGATTCATGCAGAACTGAAGACAGGCAGCTCCTGCAAACCCTCAAGTGTGGGATAGGTGTCCACCTTGGAACCCTGCTACAGTGTGTGTTTCAGTGCTTACTGGTGATGGTTTTCAAGCCCTCTTCTGTAAGCTCCAAGGAGGCAGTTTGTCTCTCTGACTCCGAGTTGGAAGTATCCTAAGGGTTTGTTAGAAGACTGACTAAATGGGAACCTGACCTTCTCTTCCACTATGCTACTTCTGTGTTTTGGCGTTTTGAGATGTTGTTGGGAACCTCATCTTAAAACTTGCCAGGGCTATTAATTAAATTTTCACATTTTTTTAAAAAGACAACCTCATGTATGTTCTTGTGTCCCAGATTGGCCTTGAACTTAGTATGTAGCTAAGGATGATTGTGAACTTCTGGTTCTCCTTCCTCTAGCTCCAGAATGCTGGGATTACAGACATACACCATCACACCTGGTTTATGCTGTGCTAGGGATTGACTCTGGGGCTTCATGCATGCTAGGCAGTGGTTCTCAACCCTCCTAACGCTACGATCCTTCAATGCAGTTCCTCATGCTGTGGTGACCCCTCCACTCATAAAATTATTTTGTAGCTACTTCATAGCTGTAATTTTGCTACTGCTATGAATCATAAATATCTGATATGTGATCCCTATGGGGTCATGACCCACAGGTTGAGAACCACTGATGATGGCTAGGCAGGCCCTCTACTAATTGAGCTACAGTCTTAGCCCTGCATGCTTTTGATTGATTGTCTTTGGGTTGGGGGTAGAGAGAGTCTCTTGTCCTATTCTCCATACTAAGATTAAGAATGGAGGACTGTGAACTCTAACCACAGTTCCCCGAGGAGCTGCTCCCACCTGACTAGAGAGTAGAGCATCAGATGGCTGCAGTATACCCAGCTCTCATTAGCTACTCTCTTGTGGATATTAGTATGTCAACTGGGCATAGTTTGTCCTCAGACTATAGCTCTGTGATGCTTTGATGACTTCCCCTAAGGATCTTTGAGTTTCCTTGTGAAGAAAAATTAAATTGTGTTCATCTCAATAATGCTGAAACATTAATACAATTATAATATACATGATTGCAGGCCTTTGAGCACTGCCATTTGGGTCAGTGGCAGGCACACCATTGTTATTGTTGTGTTAATGAGAATGGGACTTAGTAGGCTGTTGTCTTTGTACCTGAAGACTTGGAAGACAAATCACACAGCAAGGCTTTTTACCATCCCTAGACTAGAATAGAGTGCTCATGGGAGCGGAATGACAGTTGTCAACAGGGCTGCTCCTGATCTCATTAAGTTGAGTACTGTTTACTTCAGTTTTCTGTTTCTGTTTTAAAGTGTCTGGTGTGTTTGCTCGTCCTAACTTTGGGAATTTTCTTTTCCTGAGTACAAGACTAGTGCATTGGTTTAGCCTTGCGTATGAGGGGGCTTGGGGCACTTTGTGGGCCACCCTTCATTAGCAGTCAACTAAACTGCTGTAGAAGTTAGTGAGAACTCAGCTTCCACAATGTAAGTTGGAAATGTTCTGTGTTGTTCCCAAGTGGATAGAAAGTGATTTGGTAGAAGCTGGCCAAGAAATTAGCAGTGACAGTGTGGACATTGAAGGGGGAATAAGGTGGGCTCTGTGTATATACAACAGACAGCTTTTTCAATTGCATGTAAAATGTCTAGTAATTGTAGACAAAGCACCAGTTGCTTTCACATTGCTGTGACCAAAACACCTGTCTTAATGAACTAATGGGAGAGAATTTATTTTGGTTCATAGTTGGTTTTTATTATCTTGCTGGGGAAGGCATGGCAGGCAGTTTTAGACCAAGGTGTTGGGAAAATGTGGAAGAGACCTGGCAGTGGACCAGAAGGGCACAGTACAACTGCTAGCAGAGGCAGCTCTAACCTTGAAAGACCTAGCCCCAGTGGCCTTTTGCCAGAGAGGTCCACCTTCTAAAGGCTCCACAGCCACAGCCGTGCCAGCTGGGCAACAGCATTCAAAACACAAGCTTGTGGGGGGCATTCAGACTGCAGCCAGTACAGAGCACGAGCATGGGAGATTTGGGGTGAAGGTCAGGCGGGGATGCAAATGATATCACTAAGAGGGAGTACGCCTGAGAGCCGAGTGGCAAATATGAAAGTTATGTTTAAAATGGGAGCAGGAAGTGGAGCTGCTGGAGAAGATTCCAAGGAGAAAATCAGGGTAGTTTAGAGACCAACGGCCAGGAGAGGAGTTGGGGTGACAGAGAGAACGGCCAAGGAAGTTTCACATGCAGCTAACCAC
The DNA here is from genome assembly GCA_001685095.1 of Ellobius talpinus. Classification (NCBI taxonomy): domain Eukaryota; kingdom Metazoa; phylum Chordata; class Mammalia; order Rodentia; family Cricetidae; genus Ellobius; species Ellobius talpinus. The sequence continues at coordinate 21,508 of LOJH01005694.1, read as the reverse complement.
CGAGAGGCAGCACCTCACAAATAGCCGCATAGCTAGCTACATGATACAAAAATGTGTTTTTGTGTGTGTATTTCATGATGCCTGTGTTCAGTATGATGTTTGTCCAGCACTTTCATTGTATACATAGGCAAAAATGTCTCAAGACCTCCATTCTAAAACACTCTGGTCTTCTGTACTTAGAAATTTAAACCTACGTTTAGAAATACTCAAGTATTGATTGGCTATTTACTAACCATAATGGATTAGCGAGTGGTATATTTTGAAGTGTAGATGGTGGGTCCCTGGCCTTGGTGAAGAGCAGAGTCTGGTTGTTCCTGCCTAGCAAAGGTCCTCAGGTGACATGGCTGAAGAACAGCCATCCACTGGTCCTGATTCAGTAGTTCAGAGTGAGGACTCTCGGTGTCTTGGAATCTCGAGCCTGGAGTTGGCATAGCAGCCACTTCTGTTGGTTCTCTTTTTCTTCTTGAGATAGGATGGCACCGTGTATAGCACGGCTATATATAGCATGGCTGGTCTGGAACTCCTTGTGTAATCCAGGTCTTAAACTCAGAGATCTGCCTGCCTTTGCCTCCTGAGTGCTAGGATAAAAGGCGTGTGCCACCATGCCCAGACTGCTGATTCTTGAGATAAAAGCAAGCTGCCAGTTCAGCTCAGGGTGGAGGAGGACAAATAAGCTGTTTTCCCATGAATCATTGCATGCCTACAGGGTATGGGGGGAGGAATGGTTGGTGGTTAGCACCTAAGATGATCTGTCACGGCACCCAGAGAGTCACTTAAGTTAATATAGTATCAAAATAAGAATCAGATAGATTCAGAGTGAGGCTTGAGCTGAATGAGTGTGCACCCTATTAGGATGTAAGTCTTATGGGGACAGGGGTTTTACCTGAGTAGCCATTGCTTTATTTCCAGAGAGTCAAAAGCAGGGCCTTGCTTGTGGGTGACAGGGACTCAGGTATGAGAAGGAAGGTGGACAGGCTGTAATGGCCGCTGAGGGATTGGTATAGCCTAGGTCAGCCAGAGAAGGCTTAGAAATAATAGAGTCTGATGCCAGAGCTTGTCAAAGAGCAAAACCTTTTACCCGGCATCTCAGGAGACTAGACAGCATCTGTGCACTGGCAGACCTCGAGTGCCAGCCCGAGTCACATGCTGGAGACTCTGAGATGCACTAGAGAGACCTGCTTCAGAAAGGAGAGCCAGGTCTCTGTGGCAGTAACAAGGCCTGGAAGATAGGAAAAGGAGGAGACGCAGCCTTGGCATTCACATCTGCAGATGGGCTGAGTGAGGGTAATGTGACCGAGGGCAAGTCTGCCCCGAAGAAACGGCTAGGCAAAGATGAATGCAGGCATGCCCCATGAGGGTGGTGAGTCATGAAGTTAGCTGGCTGTTGGTGTCGTCATAGCTCCAATGTGGAATGTGTCAAAAACTGCATTTGAGCGAGTTTCTGGTTGTTTGGTGCAAAATAATTCTGCAGTAATGAGAGTCTCGGTGGAAAGCTGCCCAATCAGTATTAGGGTTCCAGATTTAATTTTTTTTTTAAAAATGTGATGTTATTATACGTGGTGGTTTGAAATAATCAAAGCTCTATACATGTAACTGAAAAAGGACACAAAGTCGCAATGTGCAATAATAGCTTGCCTCCCTCTTTAGACACAGGGAATTGGTGTCTGCTCTGTTTGTGTTAAATGAGCCTGAGGAGGAGAGTGGTTGAAATTGTTAGCTGAGCTTTACTAGGGGAGGAAAGAAGACTTAGAGGAGGGAGAGAGAGAGATGAAGCAAATTAGCTAGGGTCAGCCTGTGGGAAGAAATCAAGGTGCTAACACTGAGAGGTGTGGGGTTCCTGGGGTGCTGATATATGAGAATTTCAAGGCACCAGTGCCCTGCGCTATGTGTATTGTGTGCTCTTCTGCTATTTATTCTCCATGACTCCTCCTGTAAGATGCTAGCTTTGGTTGGCTTTTGGTTTTATGAGACAGGGTCTCTCTCTATATCTCTGACTTAAGGTATAAGTGTTAGCCAATAAGAAGCTAGAGCTAATGGGCCAAGCAGTGATTTAATTAATACAGTTTTTGTGTGGTTATTTCGTAGCTGAGTAGCTGGGAACAAACAAACAGCCTTCCTCCAACATCTGACTATCCTGGAACTCTCTATGTAGACCAGGCTGGGCTTGGACTCAGAGTTCCTGGGATTAAAGGCCCTCTGGGCTTTGTTTTCAGTTTTCTCCCTATCTATCTGTCTGTCTCTCTATCTCTCTATCTGTCTCTGTACATGTACAGGTATATGTGGAGGTCAGAGGGTGACATTGGGTGTCCTGCTCCATCACTCTGCCTTATTCAGTTGAGACAGGGTCTCTAACTGAACCTGCGGCTAGGCTGGTGGCCAGTAAGCCACAGCCACTGTTTCCACTCCCACAGTGCTGGGGATACAGTGTGCGGCCACACCCATCCTTTTACATAGTGCTGGGATCAGAACTCCGGTCCCCGTGCTAATGTAGCAAGTGCTTTTATGAATTGAGCCATCTCACCAGCCCCAGGTGTTTTGTTTAGTGGGCATTGATACTCTTTGTCACTGTGCTGAGAATGGCGCTAAGATGGCCCAGGACCTCACAAATGTTAGCTGCTTTGGTTCAGCGTTGTCACTGCGAATGATTGCATGAAATGTGGGACAGATACTGTTCTCGAACACAGGAAGTGGAAAGTCCAAGAGAGTGAAGCAGGAGTTTTGGGGCACACTGTCTTCTCCTAGGCCTCGGGATGCAGGCTAGCAGCATGGCCATGGCTGATTCTGGGAGCTCCTACATATATTACCTTATTTGATGTGGAAATTACTGTAATCAGTCATTGATACATTTGCACATAAACCTGCTCTAATGGAAAGTAGCATACATGTTGCAAAAGTGGCTTCATTTGGCCGTAAGGAAATCCTCATCAGTCATTTCCAACCTGTGGCTGGTGGCCCATAGGTGTCCCAGTGTAGCTGTGAATGTGGCCCACCAGATATACTGTAGATGACACAGTTGTATCACAATGTCCCAAGACATCCCTGCCTAGGTCTGTGGTTTATAGACAAGTTTTGTTTCCATATCATCAAATTTTATTATTTTATGTATATGGGAGTATTACCTGTGTGTAGTCTATGTACCACATTTGAGCAGAGTAGTGCCTATAGAAGCCAGAAGCCAGAGCTGCATCCCTGGAACTGGAGTTGTAGACAGTTGTGAATTGCCATGTGGGTGCTGGGACTCGAACCTGGAATCTTTGGAAGAGCTGCCAGTGCTCTTAATCACCGAGGCTTCTCTCTAGCCCCCACTGTTTACATATTATTTTGAGAATCTTAAACAAACATGTACTTTTCCTTGATGACAAATAGAGTCTTATGCACACACAGACATGTTGGCTACAATTTAGGAGCTATCCAGGTTCTGCAGCACAGATGGAGCACCTAGTGGGCTTAGCTCGTGATTCGCTGCTAATTTCACAAACGTGAATTGGGTTAAAACACCCAATTTATAAAATCCACTTTTTCTCTTTGCCGATACTATACTTAAAACCAACATTTAACTGTTCTATCCATAATCGAGGGTAAGAGCATTCAGCCCAGTTTGGAAGCCATGATGGTGTATTGGTCAGTGAGCTTGATTCCCAGGAATCAAGACTTAGTAACATTGGCCACCAGCTTTCCCCTCAAAGGCTCCAGAAGTCACCTGTGAATGGGCATTTTCAAAAGGGAAGGTTTTGAGTTCTAAAAGTTAAGCAGATCAGGAATATTAGGTATACAATGCAGAGTGAGCACCCAGTATCAACTCCAGATATCAGATGACAATGGCTTTTGTAGTAAGATTGGTTCTTCTTATTTTCTTGGCTTCCTGAGTGTACAAGACAGGCCCAGTTTAAATTCTGGATACCACGTTCCACTAGGTGGATAGGGGCGAGTCTGCCTTCTTTCACAAGCAGCTTTTGCCCGTCTGTGTAATCAGGCTTCTGCTCCTGTGCCCTGGCAAGTAGGTCAGGAGGAGCAGGGGAGCCTTCCATTACCTTCTTGGCCATCCCAGTAGTTCAAATAGTTCAGAAAGCATTGTCTTTGCTGTAACTAGTAAAGGCTGGATTACTCTTTGGCAAGTAACTGTGGTCTTTTCTAAACACTTTTAATGTGGTTAGCTTTCTTTTAGTCATTTTTGGGGGTGTTGGTGAGGCGGGAGGGAGGTCACTTCAGTAAATAAAGGTTTATTTGGTCCTTCTTTGTATGTTTGAGAAGATTCTTGATTTATATGGGTTTTTGGAGTGAATTTTGACTAACTCTACTTAAAGTATTGTTTGCATAAGTATTGGGATTAAGAAAAAGTTGTATGTTGAGTTTGCTCCCATCAGCTGCTGGAGGCAGCCTCTCCAGTGAAGACTGAACTAGGCACCAATCTGAGTATAGCAGAACATTCTTAGGAATTATTTCATTGTTTTTGTTGTTTGTTTTGCCAGTCGTGTCTGGTTCTACCCTAGGTTTCTGAACTATCCGAACCACTATGTTTTTAAGGTATCATTTCCGCAAATGGACCCAAGAACTTTTCAAGCTCACAGGCAACTTGGAACTGTTATCTGGGGTGGCACATTTCAGATAACGGCACCACAGAAGTTCCTGTTTGCCATGATGTTCATAATGCCCATGGCTATATTTGCATTTATTCAAAGAATTAATCTACTCCTTTGGCCTTAATATTGGCATTGCACCCATCACTCCTATAGGACTATTTGCATCTTTAATGCTTTGATTTTTTTATTGCCATTTCTTTTCTCTTTTAAACCATCTTTTCTCATTTTACATACCAATCCCAGTTCCTTCTCCCCCTCCCCTCCTCCCGCTCCCCCCACATTCCCCCAACCCCATCCCCATCCACTCCTCAGAGAGGGTAAGGATTCCCATGGGGAGCCACCAAAGTCTGGCACATCACTTTGAGACAGGACCAAGGTTGAGCAAGGTATCTCTCCAAAGAGAATGGACTCCAAAAAGCCAGTTCAAATAGTAGGGATAAATCCTGGTCCCATTGCCAGTGGCCCCACAGACTGCCACAACCACACAACTGTCACCCACATTCAGAGGGCCTAGTTTGGTCCTATGCAGGTGTCCCATCCCATTCTCCCCGCTCCCCTTTGTCAGTCCAGAGTCAGTGAGCTCCCACTAGCTCAGGTCAACTGTTTCTGTGGGTATCCCCACCATGATCTTGACCTCTTTACTTGTATTATCGCTCATGTTGGAGAGAGAGAGAAGAAGAAGAAGAAGAGAAGAGGAGAGAAGAGAGGAGAGAGTGCCCCCAGGTTGGAGGTCTCCATTGGGTCCCTCTTCTTGGAGCTTGGTGAACCCCAAGGAGGAGGGGGAGGAGGAACTGTGGGACCAAGAGGTATTGAGGACATAGGAAGAGTACAGCCTATGAAATCCACTAAGCAGGGCTCACGAAGGGCTTACAGAGACTGGAATGGCAATCGCAGAGCCTGCACGGGTCTGTGCTAGGTCATCTGCATGTGTTCTTGTTATCCTGTTGTTTGGAGTGACTTCTGATAATGGGGATGGTGTGTCTCTCTGACTCTTTTGCCTGCTCTTGGGATCCTGTTTCCTCCTACTGGGATGCCTCACCCAGCCTTGATGTGAGAGTTTGTGCCTGGTCTTGTTGTACCTTGTTGTGCTGTTTTGGGTTGATATACCTGGGAGGGCTGTTCTTTTCTGAAGGAAGAAGGGTGGGGGATAGGGGGC
>LOJH01005694.1:4969-15714 GCA_001685095.1 Ellobius talpinus | reverse complement strand
GGGGATAGATCTGGAGGAAAGGGGAGGTGGGGGGAACTAGGAGAAATGGAAGCTATGGTTGGAATGTATTGTATAAGACAAAAATAAATAAAATTTTTAAAAATATATGTAGTGATTAAATAAAATACATTCAATTAAAAAAGAAAAATATTATTTCCAATTACCAATAGACCCATATAGATAAACTGACTTGTTTCCTTTCAAAAACCAATGTATAAAAGAATAAACAATGTAGTTTTAAAAAATTGTATGTATGTGTGTGCCTGTATGTATAATGGGTATATGTATGTGCACCATGTGCAGGCAGAAACCTGCTGAGGGTAGAGAAGGGCACCAGATCTCCTGGAGCTGGAGGTACAGGCCGTTGAAAGCTGTCATTGGGTCCTCTGTGACCGCAGTAAGTGCTTTTAACCTCTGAGCCATCTCTCAAGCCTGAAGTCTTTGTCACCCACTTCACTGTGAAGTTTCTGATGCTTTGTGGTGACCATAGGACCAGTGTCGTTTATCACTGACAATCCTGATTGCACCTTCTATTTCCATTAAGCTTCCAAGTAGACAGGACACTCAGTCAGTGCGAGGGGCAGGAGAGAGCAATATGCGGCCCCATTTTGATCCAAGTACTTGGGGCTACTTAGAAGAAGTTCATTTTTTTCTTTTCATAGTTATTGTCATTTTATTTTATTTTAATTTATTTATTTTTTTTGAGACAGTGTTTCTCTGGATAGCCCTGGCTGTTCTAGAACTAGCTCTGTAGACCAGGCTGGCCTTGAGCTCAGAGATCTACCTGCATCTGCTTCCCAAGTGCTGGGATTGAAGGTGTGTGTCACCACTGCCTAGCTAGAAAAAGTTCTTAACTGTTTAACTGGTGATATGCTCTCCCCAGCTTTTCTAGAGAGGGTGTCACTGTGTCAGCTGCCTTAAACTCTGGACCCTCTCTCAGCCTCCTGATGTTGAGGGTGGAAACATCTGCCACCACAGATGGCATCAGCAACCCTTAATTTTAAAGGGACGGTTGAACTCTGTTATTAGCAAACCATTTTTTCCATAGATTAAAGGTAAATTTAATTCAGCTTTCCTCTCTGCACACATGTATAAATATACCACTGTTATATCTCCTATGCACACTTATTTACAAGTGCATCTATAGCATATTTCCTGAGCAAATGATTGTGGGCAGTTTGAGCAAATCTTTGCGTCTAAAGCAGATGAAGCTTTCAGAGGCAGAAATTTCCTTCTTGGGCATCCTTTCCTTGCTCCCAAAGTAAATGCATTTGCTAAAGATAGCTCAGGTGCGGTACCTTGTGGGGGAAGTGGGGGCACCGACCTTGTCCTGGGAGGTTGAGCTGTGCCTGCCTGCCTGCCTGTGAGTGGGAATGTCATTCCATGGCCATCTCCAGTTCTGCAGCCTGCCATGTGTGTGCCTCTGCCGGTAAAAGCCTTGGAAATTGAGCCTCGGCTCCATCATTCTGCAGCAGTGAGTAAATCAAGTTAATCTCTCCCAGCTTACGTTCCTCTAGAAAATGGGGCCATAATTACAGCCTCACCAGGGTGAGCACATGCCAGGAGGTAAATGGATTCTTGCCTTGCAGCATGGGGATATGGCTTTGCTCTCCTCCCATGGGTCCTTCTGAGCAGAGCCCTTCGGCTAAGAGGATACCATAGAGTTGTTTCCTCGCTCTCTTGTAGTCTCTTGTCCCTGCTGTGTTTATTTGAATTGGTTTCCAGATCTTGAAACTCAGGAAATTTCACTTGATGAGTAGCTGGTGCATCTCCCCTTTGAGATAGTGACATTAGGTTTTCTCAGAGCACAGTGTCTGGTCCATATCCAGTGCTGACAGTTGGTTATTGGTCTAGTTTGGCTGCCGAGTGTTTCCAGACTTCCTTTGGATTGCTATCTGATTTTCTGAATGTGACTTTTTCTGGGAAAAAAGCTTAAGACCTTTGTTTTTAGTTATATATTAGCAGGGCTAGTTGATCCCATTTCAACCTTCAATTGTTCAAATGGTTTTAGACTGCTATAGCTTTTGTTCAGCTTTCTTCCAAAGAGTCCTGCTGTCTGATAACTCCGGATTTGGTGTCTTTGTTTTGTCTATTATTGTATTTGCTTATAGTGAATTCTCCCTCCTGTTGCTGTGGTCTGGGTTGCAGAATTGCTTGCTTCCCCACACACCCTATCCCCAGAACAGCTTCATCTCTAGGATCCTATACTCTCCCCGGAGTTTGAGAATCATGCTCATCTGTCTTGAATCACATCGAGGTCATACCGTACACATCTTGACATGGAACTAGTTCCTAGACACCGCATATTGCTCTAATGATTCTGCAGAAGCATCCAAAACATGGTTGTGCCCGTCTGCCCAAGCAGCAGAAGCTGGCCTTTGATTTCCTTCATACCACACAAGTTCATGGGATTGGTGGGCCTAACCACACCAAGAACTTTAGCTCTTAGCTGCAGTACGGCTGAGAAATGGAGCTTTTGTGTCTCTGTGTGGGTGTGTGCACATATGTGGATGTCCACGTGGACAGTGGAGGACAGCCCTGGGTGTTAGTCTTCAGGTGCCATCTACCTTGAATTTTTTTTTTTAAATTTTGAGACAGGATCTTTCCCTGGCCTGGAATTCACCACATGGGTTAGGCTGGCTGGCCAGCAGGCTCCAGGGATATGACTGTCTCTGCCTTCACAGTGCTGGGGTCCCAAGTGTGCCACCACATCCACTCGACCTTCCCCCCACCCATGGGACCTGGGCCTTGACATCATGTGTTTAAGGCAAACCCTTTCCAGACTGAGTTATCTCCCCAGGCCCCAAATCTGGCTGTTGACTTCCCAGCCTCCAAAAGACAGAACAGATACCTCAGGAGTGAGTAGAATGGATCTGGATGGCAGTGGCCTGCACCCCCACATCCTGCTTCCTTCCTCATTCTGTATTTAACTCCCTGTGGTAGGTGAGGCTCTCACTCCAGCTCCAGAAGGCTCTGCACACCTGCCTCTGCTTCTCTGGCCCCAGATTTCCTCCTTTTTGCCAATTTAACTTAGGATAATGTTGAAACTATTTAAATTTACTTTCATTTTAATTTTTTTTGAAACAAGGCCTGTTGCAGCCCATCGTGATCACCACTGGATGACTTTCAGTTTCTGTTCCTCCTGTCTCCCACGTGCTGGATTACACACATGGACTGTCACATCTGGCTGGCTTCCATATAGAATCACAATTTCAGGGCATGTAGATCATATCCTATCAGATTTTGATGTCCCTAGTTTGCAACTTCTTAATTAACTGTATCATTTTCCTTAGTCTGTTAGTAGTGTGTTGCACTTGCTGGGGGCGGGGATTGTGGAAGGATGATGCCATTACACTGACTTCAGGTTTATAGAATATAATTTTGTGTACTGACTTCTTTCGGACAGCATGCTTGGATGATGGGCTATTGAAAGGATATAGTTTATTTATTTAATATGCAGTAAAACTGATTTTATTTGCTACACTATGAATGTTTTGGTTTTGTTGTTTTGTTTTTTTAGAGACAGGGGTCCCCCTATGTAGCCCTGGCTGTCCTGGAACTCTCTAAGTAGATCAGGCTGGTCTTAAACTCAGAGATCTGCCTGCCTCTGCCTCTTGAGTGCTGGATTTAAAAGTGTGCATCACTAGCCCGGTTTTTTTGTTTGTTGTTTGGCACTGCCTCTGGCTATCCCTTGCAGTCAGTCTACCCACTGTAGTCTGCACAGCTGGTTTTCATGAGTTCTCTGTAGATAGTGGTGTTCTTGTGCATAAGGACAACTTGCTTTGTCCTTCCAAGCTGCGTGGGTTTTCCCTCTTTTTCTTACTGAACTGAAGACATTCTTCAACAGTAAGCAGGAAGTATTGGTGAACACCCTTGCTGTCTTCCCAGTCTCTAGGGGATACATTCAGCCATGTGAAGCTAGATGTTACTTAGAAGGTTTTAATCAATACCTGAGGCAGGGGAGCAGATTCTTCTCAGTTGGCTGCGGCTTTTTTTTTTTAATGTCTAGGATGTTTTGGTTTTTATCAGCTGTTTCTGTGTCTATTGAGACGATCATGTGGGGTTTCTTTAGATTATTGACATCCTGGGAATCTTGAACCAGACCTGTATTCTTTGGGTCAATTCCACTGAGTATGGTATGTTGCCTGCACATATTGCTGGCTTTAGTTTGCTAATACCTGTGTTGAACCATTTTGCACACATGTTGATAGGCAAGACTAGAATCTGTTTTTTGTTTTCTCCTTTTGTTATGTAGTAGTCTTGTGTTTGGTCTGACTAGGTATCAGGCTAGTGCTGACCTCAGAGGTTGGGACCCTTCTATTTCCTAGAGAGATTGTTTAATTGATGTTAGTTCTTTAAAAGCATTTGGTGGTACACACCTTTAATCCCAGCACCCAGGAAAGAAGCAGGCATATCTCTCTGAGTTCTAGGCCAGCCTGGTCTACATATAAACTTCAGGACAACCTGGGGTACATAGATCCTGTCTCATTAAAAAAAATTAAAATACTTGGTAAAATTTACAAGTATAACCATCTGGGCCTGGAATCCCTCACCCCCCCCGAAATGGCTTTTAACTACAGTTAAATTATTATTAATATAGCCCATTTTGCAAATTTCATCCATCTCAAATGCATTTTGATACACCACTTCTTTAAAATTGAAAGGTCAACCACTTGGGCATGGTGGTTCATGCCTGTAATCCCAGGAGAGGTGGAGAAGGCTGAGAATCACTGCAGGTTTGAGGCCAGCCTGGGCAACAAACACACCAAAATAAAAGGATCTAAAGACCTCCCAAACAATTGTCTGGCTTGAGTTTATGTGTATAGAATTGTGGTACTGCCTGGTCCTTCCGGTGTCCGGGGCCTGTCATTGCACTTCTTGTATTTTTGACAGTATAATTTGTATTATGTCTCTTTCTCTTAGTCTTTCTAAAGACTTTTCAACTTGACATTTTTTTAGAGATCCAAAGTTTGGCTTCATTTTTTCTTAACTATTGGAAAACAAAAACACAGAGAAAGAAGAGTAGTTCCTCTACTGTTTGGGGTTCTAACAGGGGACATCACTACTTGTATACTTCTGTTTAGCAAGTCTTTCTCTGTACCACCAGCTCCCAAATAATAACACAGGGACTTATTATTAATTTTGAAAACTTGGCCTTTGCTTAGGTTTGTCCCACTAGCTCTTATAACTTAAATTAACACATTTATTTTAATCTATGTCCTGTCACATGGCTTGTTACCTCATACCACTAATGATGCTTTCTCTAAGTCTGACTGGTGACTCTGCCTTTCTTCTTCTCTGAGTCCTCTCTGTCCCCAGAAGTCCTGCCTAACCTCTTTCTGCCTAGCTTTTGGCCATGATGTTCTTTATTAAACCAACCACAGTGACACGTCTTCACACAGTGTAAAGGAATATTCTGCAACACCTCTGATAGAAGAACAGTGGAAGAGCAGCCCCTCAGGGTCGGATGTTGCCATCTCCTACCCAGCTCTGCAGGGGATGTGCATGGAGTACTGGGAACCAGGGTACCAACCTAGTCAGCCAGCTCAGTAGAGCCAACCCGACTCTCGGTGCAGTGACAGATGCCACAGCCCGGGCACCCTTGCATCCTTTCTGTTTATCTCATGTCTCCTCTTTCTCAGTTCTAGCCTATTTCTTTTTATTTCTCGGGGGAATTTAAAAATTATCAGAGTTGATGGAATTTTATTATATAATCTCTTGTGGTTAAGACTTTCTTGCTTTGTGTAAAGATTGAATATAACAGTTGGAACCACTCATGTTGTTATGTCTGTAAATGTTCAGCTCAAGTGGACCTGGTAGCACAGACTTGCACAGCAGATACTCAGGAGGCTCACAAGTTCAAGGCACCCCAGGCTATAGCATGAGTTGAAGGCCAATGCCATCAACTTAATGAGAACCTCTCTCAAAATTAAAAAGTAAGATTGATTTCATTCCCTTTCTTACACAGCATTTTTTTCTCAATTGCCTTTTCCCCCTTGAAGTATTTGTATTTTTATGTCCATAATTACTTTGATATTCTCTACTGTATTATAACGTAGTCTATTACCTCCTACTCTCAAACTCCCCCACCCTCCACCAGCTAAGGACTGAACCCAGGGTCTTGCGCTTGCTAGGCAAGTGCTCTACCCCTGAGCTAAATCCCCAGCCCCCTCAAGCCTGCTTCTTAGAGCCTATTGCTGTTCCAAACTGGCCTTCCTTCTCCACAGACCCCTCTCAGAGCTGTTGTCCTTGTGAGCCTCCTGAGTATCTGCTGTGCAGTTTCCCACAGTGGCGTTCCTGGACTGTCTTTGGGCTCCCAGGTCCTCTCCTTTCTTCTTATACCCTGTGATTCTGATGGAGCATTGCTTAAGGACCACTCTAAGGAAAGATGTAGAAAAAGTAAAAGAATCCTGATGTGGGATAATGCTCTTGTACACTGTAAAGTGTACAAGCATTTAATAAAAGGCCAATTGGCCTGTACCCAGGCAGGAAGTATAGGTGGGGCAACCAGACTAGGAGAATTCTGGGAAGAGGAAAGGCAGAGACACAGTCCTCATCCAGAAGGAGAGGAAGTAAGATGAGAATGCCTTACTGAGAAAAGATATCAAGCCACATGGCAAAACACAGACAAGAATTATGGGTAAATTTAAGTCATAAGAGCTAGTTAGTAATAAACCTGAACAACAGGCCAAACAGTTGATAATTACTATAAGCCTCTGTGTGCTTATTTGGGACTGAATGGTTGTGGGACTGTGCGGGACAGAAACTTCTGTCTTCAGAATCCTCTCTCATTTCCTTTTCAGCCAGGTCTCACTGTATAGCTTGACCCCTCCCTGTGCTTGGTATGTTGAGGATTTACCAGTGTGTCTTGAAGACTTCTGACTTGTGCCAGTGGTTGGGAAGCAGTTGTAGCTGGAAGACGAATGTTCTACCCCATACCACTTTGATGATTCTCCTTTTCTCTTTCTGGAACACATGGTTGGCTATTGGAACTCCACCATAGTTATTGGTTCCTATGTAACAGTGTACCCCCAAAATTAGTGGTTTATAAATATCCACTTTGCTGGAAGATTCTGTATGCTTAAAACAGGGCACCCCATAGATGGTTCATTCCATACCCTTGAGTCTGGAGACTCAGCTGAGAAAACTTGAAGAGCTGGGAGGAGTCAAGCAACTGGGTATGGGATTGTCTGGAGACTTCTTGTTACATGTGACTGGGCTGGGAGTCTTGAAGGCTGGACTCAACCCGTGACTCATCAGAGGACCTACAGCACATTGCCTGGGCCCTGAGAGGAGATGCTAGGCAAAGCATCTCGTTGGAAGCTTGAGCACCCAAAGGTCAGTGAACTGAGAGCTAAGGTGAAGGTGCAACATCACTGCTGCCATTGTGCTGGCTCCTAGAAAAGCCAGCAGGGCAAGCTCAGAGCACAGGGAAGGAACTGGACTCTTCTCTATGATAGAGAAGAAAGCACAACAGTGGTTTAGACCCTGCCTGGGAGCACTTTTTGTCGGCTGCTGTTGGTGTACACCTGTGATCAAGAGCCTAAGACCATCAGACCATCCTCTGCTGCATAGAGTCTGAGCCAGCCTCAGCTACATGAGGCCCTATTTCAAATACCATCCCACCTCCCCAAAACCCACCCTGTTTCCTCAGCATCGGAACACTTAGATTTCATGAAACCATGCAGCAAGTCCTGGTTCCTGAGCAGTTTCTTATACTGGAGCCTACTTGTGGAAGAAGGGGAAAGGATACAAGCATAATATGAACAGATGGACCACTTAAAAATATTCATTTTTATTTTATGTGTATGAGTGTTTGCTTATATATATGCATATTTAAAAAGCATAAGAAACACATACAGGTAATAAGACATACACATTTGTACACACAGAAAACCCATAAAAACAAAATAGGAAACATAAGTATCTTAGTCAATATTCTATTGCTGTGAAGAGACACCACGACCAAGGCAGCTCTTATAAGAGAAAGCATTTAATTGGGGGCTGGTTTGCAGTTTCAGAGGATCAGTCTGCTATCATCATGATGGAGAGCTCATGGCATGCAGACAGGCCTGGAACAGTAGCTGAGAACTGCATCCACTGGGCCTGGCTTGGGCTTCTGAACCCTCAAAGCCCACCCCCAGTGACACACTTTCTCTAACAAGGCCACACCTCCTAGTCCACCTAATCCTATCAAAGAGTTCGACTCTCTGTGACTAAGCATTGAAATCTATGAGCCTGTGGGGGGGTCACTCTTATTCAACCACCACAATAAGCAAAAGATCTGTAAGGTTTAAAAAAAACAGCATTGTGAGGCAAAAAAATACCATTGAATTCCTTGTATGTTGGCCATCCACTGCTGGCCAAGGAACCTACCTTTAACACGGTTTGTGGGCCCAGCGAGACTGTGTTAGAGAAAACTAAGCTTTCCTTTGCAAGTGATCATCAGTCAGAGACAGCTTCCGGGTTAGGAATGGGGATGGTATCTACTTCCCCTCTCAGCGCTGGACCTCAGCTGGCTTAGACCTGTGTAGGCCCTGAGTTTGCTGCCTCAGCCTTTGTGAGTTCATGTTCTCTGTCAGTCCTGTTGTTTAATATTCATAAACAAATGTGCGCCTGGCTTCTTGAGTTTAATATGTAGAGCAGTTGCCTAAAATGTAGAGGTCACATTGCTGTAAACTGTTTAACTCTGAGGTGATTGTAATGTCTATTTTTTATGAAAAGGAGGTTTGGGCTAGGGAGACAGCTCAGAAGGTTAAAGGTATCTGCTACCGAGCCTGGTAGACTTGCGTTGGTTCCCTGGAACCCTCATGGTGGAAGGAAAGAACCACCTCCCACACCAAAAACTGCCATGTGTGGCATGGCTTTCATTGACCTGGATACACACCATAGCCATGCCTTATGTCCATCGTCAGACACTTTCATTTTGTTTCTAAGTCAGTCTGTAAAATCTATTCTAATGTCACATTATGTTCCCCCACCCAGGCAGGCGGTTTTAGGAAGTTTTCATGGACACCTGTGTCTCTGTTGGTAAAAGCAGGATTAGCCTTGCAGTTTCCCCCAAGCCTTGTTTATGGTTGTTCCTGTACAGTTAGGACTCTAAGCAGTTCCTTTCATTTGCCAGCCAGTCTATTGCATCTAGGGCCAGGAAGTCCCTCTGGGCTTTGTTGGATAGATGGCAAAGGAAATTAGAATGGCCTAGCTCACCACATCAATATGTATAACTGACAGGCTACTCAATACTTGAAGGATAGGTACTTCCCACTTTGCCCAGCCATCACATGCATGTATGCCTGATATCTAAGTTTGTTTAGGTTTGTTAACTGAAGAAACTTGAGAAACACTGGCTTGCCTTAAGCCGCGTAGGTTTTTGAAGTTGTCAGTGTGATTATAGTAGAATAAATAATGCATAGCTCTTAAGGGAGAAAACACCTGTACTGGGAAGGAAGCCGTGAAGCTAACCTTACATAGAGATGCCGTGATCTCATACATGGAAAATGCTAAGGACCTGAGTCAAAAGGATTAGGAGGAACAGAGTCAGCAGGAAGTGGATACATGAGGAATATGTAGAAATCACTGTGTCTATCTGACACTGGAATAAAGATCTCTCTCTTTAGAATATTTATTCTGTGACAGGTTCATATATGTATCCAGCACATCTTTATCCCTCCTAAATCTTCTCTCACTCCCCGACTCCCACACCAAGTCTCCCTCACACCTTCAAGTTCGTAATCAGTTAATGCTGCCAGCATATACATGGGTGTGGACCCTCTACCATAGCATGGCAACTTACCATCAGCCATTAAAAAAAAATAAAAGAAACAAAACCAAACCCCAGCCATACACATAAATACATAAAAGTAGAAAATAACTGTTTTTTGGTTAGGGGAATTAAATATGATTTTGTTTTCATTAGGTTTTATTTTTTTGATTAAGCGATTAGCCTATATTCCTAGTTCTTGATGAGAGAAACTAGTCATCTGCTATGTGGTTTTGGTTAAGGAAAGGCTACAGACACAACAGTAGTCACAAGGATAGTGGAGAGTACCAGTCCCTGCTGTCTTGTGACATTGCACCTGTCTGTCATCCGTAGTGCAATGTGTCACTCGTGTGAGATCATGCTGCATGAACAAACTTTGTTACACCAATGTACGAATATATTGAATATATCGCATGCAGCTGTTTCACCTGACAATAAGGGACTTACTGGTTTGTGTGTTACTTTTTATTGCTACAGTATATTCCTACCTGCAGGAATTCTACTGTGAACAGTATGCTGGCTGTCCCAGAGGCAGCCTCATATGGTCTATGCTGACCATTTGTCTTGGTTGCAGTGAGGCTGTGTAGAAATAAGTTAGAAAAGTCAGAGACACCCAGTAGAAACTTTACAAATGTTTTTTCTGCATAGGCAGTATTTTCACAGTGTGAGAAGGTCATTTCTGTTTTTGAGACAGGGTCTCAGTATGTAAGTTGGACTGCCTGTGTTGATCAGGTTGGTCTTGAACTTGGAATCTTCCTACCGCTGCTTCTCCAGCAGTGGGATAATAGTTCTGTACCACTGTACCTGAATTTGTACACGTTTTTGAGAGTACAGAATGATTTATAGTGAAGATCCTTGTTCATTCCAGCACTCTCTTCCTGGATGAAAATGTGTTACTAAGGGGCTGGAGAGATGGCTCAGAGGTTAAGAGAACTGCTCTTCCAGAGGTCCTGAGTTCAATTCCCAGCAACCACATGGTGGCTCA
>LOJH01005693.1:2411-33698 GCA_001685095.1 Ellobius talpinus | reverse complement strand
GGAAAATTTTTTAATAACAATAAAAAAGTGTCTGAAAAAAATAAAAAAAGAAAGCTATATAAGTGGAATCAGGTCATTTAATATTTTGAGCTTGGATGCCTTTCCAGAAAATTATGCCAATGTGTTTTATTTCCTTGAATAGTATTTCAGGAAAAGTATATAATACAATTTACAGGTTACCCATTTACCCATGGAAGGACGTTTGGGTTGTCAGCCAACCCCTTTTGCTATTACAAATAACTCTTGTGTAAACATCTACGAGTAAGTTTTCGCGTGAACATAAATATCCTTTGCTTTGGAATAAATATCCAGAAACCGGTCATATTATAGTTGCATGTCTAATTATTTAGAATAAACTGCTTATACTGTTCAAGAGTAGTTATTCTACATTTTCAAGAAGAGAGTGTGAGTGATTCAGTTTTCTACTACTTTTGGTTATTGCATGGTGATAGCCCATTTTGGTTTAATTTGCATATTAGTCTTCTTTCCTTTTTCTTTTCTTTCTTGCTTTTTTTTGACATAGTATCTTGCACAAGTCAGGATGGGTTTGACCTCACTATATACTTGAAGATGATCTTGAACTTCTGATGCTCCTACAACCACATGCTGAGTGCTGGGATTACAGGTGTGTGTCATCACGCCTGACTATATTATTTGCTTTCTTTGGTGATTGAATTTTAGTCTTTTATACTCCTGTCCCTTGTTAAGCATGCAGTTTGGAAATACTTTTTCCAATCTTTTGCTTGTATTTGCAAACTCTGAGTCTTTTGCAGGGTGAATATTTAGAATTGTACGAAGCCCTATTTATTGTGGGTTGTACATTTAGTATCAAAACCAAAAATTACTACCTTATCTAACTTATAGCCAAAGGTGTTTTGTAGGTTTATAGAGTAGAAAACACCACTGGTTTTACTCAGTCCAGATGATACATACTATAGCACAGAACTGCTGGCGAGATGTATCTATTGATGTAATTAAGTGGCATAAAGGCTATGGGGTTGAGGAACCACTTTCTCTTGGATATGAGGCCTGCTCTAAAAGAGAGATTTTATGTCTGGTACTGCAAACTTGGTCAAAAGGTCATGACTGAGGAGATCACAAGACCTAAGCGAGAACCTCTTATTGTTTTGGTACATTGTCATATGGTCAAGCTGCATTCTAAATATGTAGTTCATACCCATAGATTTGTGCTGTTCTCATTTGATCACAGAATCTTCTTTTTGCAATGATTAGTGGGTAATGCAGAGATGCACAGCCTATCAAAGAGTAGAGTATAAAGAACCCTGAGTGTTCAGTCGTAGGAGGCCATGTAGGGCTCAGAAAACATTTCAGAAAACATTCAGAGAGGAGAGCTGTGAGTTGCTGATTTCTGGATAGGATGTGGTGGTTGTAACACATTAGCTCTCAGAAGCTGTGTTTACCTGCACAAGATCTGACAAAGATCAAGCCAGTTAAAATTTCAACACAGACTAGGGAAAGGCTACTGAAGCTGGATCTGCATCAGAGGTGTTAGTGCTTTTGGTAGCTGATGAGAGAGGGAGAGACATTTCCTACGGGGATGTGGCCACTAGTAAGTTGCCCATGCCCCAATGGATGGCCATACCATCATGTACATGGGGGCAACATTAATTGGGCTTGGTGTTATTCATAACAAAAATAAATCAAAAGAGGACATAAGGTCTGGAAAGAGCATGGGGTCCTAGTGGGGAGTTGAAGGGAGGCAGTGGTATATAGATATAATTTGTATGTGCTGTATAAATGTATGGGGTTTTTCAAAAAAATAAAAACTATTACTTTATGAAACTTTTTTGTTTTTTATATATTTTATAGATAATGCATTTCATTTAAGTTGGTACTCAACTCAAATTCATTTTTTCCCACAGGATATGAGGTTTATGGCAGGATATTTTCTTTATAAATTTGTAGTTCAATTGCTTTCTGTGGTTTACTCAAAGTTTTCCTTGTAAGTCACCTTTGTAGATGCCAGCTGGGCATATTGGTTGTCTTCAGTTCACTGATCTTCTTGTCTACAACTACTAGAAGCATGGAATCTTGGCTATTAGATGCATAAAATGTATCTTGAGACTTTGAAAACTGAGTCTTACCACTGTCTTATTAATGTTTAAAATTGTCTTAATTATCCAATTTCTTTGACTCTTTGTTAAAATATTTTATAAAGATTTTCCACATATACAAAAACAGTGAAATAATTTTATAGTCATTTTGTCAACTGTATATAAACTGTATATAAATAAAGAGAAATAATAGCGCTACAGTATTAAACTTTAAACCATAAAATGGTTGGTTTTCCATTTATCTAGATTTCTTTCCTTCACAGTGTTACATAGTTTTCAGTATACAATTCTTATTCATTATTTTATGTATATGTAAATTTATTTTAATCAGTTGTAGACAATGTATTTTTATTTTAGTGCACATGTAATCATTGCTAATATATAGAAATACAATCTTTTTTCTCTTTAATTTGTGATCATGTATCCTTAATGAACTTATTAGTTCCAGGAACTTTTTTGTTCCTGATTCATTTAGAAGTGGCATTTAGCAGAATGAGATGGAATTGGCCAGGGCTCCTTTTCCTTTCCTAAGTTATAAGTTCCCATAGGAGTTAAAATTCAATGTTGGCTTCAGTAGGTAGATGATATTTGAGCTCTAATATGGGGAGAGGTGGCAACAATGTAGCACAGAGAGCACAGGCTTTGAAGAAATACTGTGTCATTGCCAGCTACTGGTGTTAGCAAAAGAGATAACTGACTGTCTCATGGGACACAAAAGCTGGGCTTGTAGAAGCAACCCCCACCCTCAACTGATTATGAGAACAGACGAGGTGCTAGTTACAGCTGCATACAAAGCCATTCTATTAACCATTCTATCAAGCAGATATTGGCAATTTTTTTCCTTTTCTGTCTTCTTAGTAGAGAAAAGAAGCACAGAGGGCGAATAAGAAGTGGATGTAAAAAGATCAGTTTCATTGTTTGGCTAAGTGTCTTCCCAAAGCTATAGGTTGAAGAATTAGTCCCAGACATGATACTATTGGAAGATGCTGAACCTTAAGAAGGTATGGGCTTTGAGGAGCCTTTCTTTAGGTCACAGGGAACACACCCTTAAGGAGTCTGTGAGACTCTCGTATTTGTTTGTTTGTTTGTTTTTCTTCTTTTTGCTTTGCTTTCAGGCTAATGAGCACGAAGAGTTTTGCTTTGCTGTGTGAGCTTAGCATAAGTCTACCTCATCTGAGGCCCCAAAGTCAAGGCCTGCCCTATCATGGATTGGAAACTTCTAACTCTAGAATCTTTTTATTTTTTTATAGGTTAATTACTTAAGGTATTTTCTTATGGTAACACTAAGCTGACAAATATGGTAATATATGGTAATATATATATATATATATATATTTGGGAAACATATTAAGTAGTATGTAGATTTACTGCACTGAATTTTGGATAACATAATAACAGGAAATACAAAGGAAGAAATTATACATAATGTACCAAACTCATTTAAGATACACAAACACAAATACACACATACACACACACACAAATACCTTCTGGGAAATGTTAGGCTGTATATATTCAGTCAGGGGAAAATGCATGTTTATTTCAATTCTGTTGTTAAGTAATACAAATATTTCTTAACAAAAATATAATCAAGCAAGTACTCTTTGCAGAAGAACTGGTGGTGAATATGAATATCAAAAGGTTCAGAGTCCTTTGATCTGTGTACAGGCTGCAAATGTTTGGAGCCTTCAGCAGTTATCAACTGTTTAAATGACCCTGTTTTCCAGAACAGAACATTCTTGAGAAAATATTTCTTTCTGAGCCTTTGCTTGTTGTAGAACAAGATAAACAAGTTTTATTGAAGCAAAAATAGGTAACTTTTATTTCAAGAAGTAAACATGTTATTCTAAGAGGTACATTTATCATCAGAAATGTCTGATTGTTTCCTGAATGTTAACTTTGCAAATGTATTCCTATTTCTATTTATCTCATATTGGAACCCTTCCCTGACGCACACTCATTTCTAAACATGATTTTTTGTGCATTCCTCATGATCTCCCAACACATACATGCACACATATACACAAATATACATGTACATATTTATACTCTTAGAAAGACATAAAAATAACAAACACACACATATGTATAGAGACGTGCACACACAGATATATACTTATACACACATACACACACACAGAGGCACCCAGACATAAACACACACAGGCATAGACACATGCACACATGTATCTTTTTTATTTTCTGTAAAAATACATATAAAATTAATCATTAACATCAAATACTTTCCTAATATAGACCAGCTGTATTCAGTTTTTACCAGACAGGGCAAATGTGGACTAAAAGTGATTATTAATTAATGGTTGGATTTCTGAAAGGGGAAATTGAACAGTGTAAACACTCTTTTATCTTTAACTTACCTGCACTATGGTTAAGAGACCTGACATAAAACCTTGTTGGAGAAACTTCAAATCAAGCTGTAAGAGTTTGTCTGTCCTTATTTTGAGCTCCTGCAATTGAACTGAAATTCAATTCTGGATGTAAAACACACTTTCAATCACTTGTGTCCACAACATTCAGAACGTCCTCTCAATGAAAGGAGTTATTGTTGCAAGGATAAGTGTGATTGCCCCAAGTAAAGTTAGCTTAGCTTCTACTGGTGAAGAGACTTTGAAAACTTTCCATATAATTTAAGTAAGTAGGACCAAGAATCCCAAGAGTTGTCCAGAGTAACAGACGTAAGCACACTTTCCGCATACTTGCCTCTGGTTTCAGTTTGAACACAGCAAAGAATGAGATGGGAGAGTGTGTTGGAACAGAAGACAATTGCTATGATTCATATTTTAATTTGAATTTTGTTCTGTGTTTACCTTTCTACCTTTCTGGAGAGTCAGAGCGTCTAAGCCATTTTAATGAAATTTGTCTAGTCAGCACATACAGACTCAGGATTTGGAGAGTGGATGTGTTTTCTCACTGATTCTCCACCCCACCAGAAAAGGCCAGACAGGCCTTCCCTGGTGAAGGGAATGGGGGAGGGTCTATGTTGCACATATTTATCAGTTGCCATTTTGAGTTTTTTACTTTGAGTTGCCTTGTGCTTTTGATGGTTCTCGGTGACAAAAATTCAAACTGCTTTGAAAGGTAAATATAAAATACAAATGGGGAAAACAGAACCCTCACAAGGTAATTGTTATCCAAACTGGCTTCATACCTGTGGTGGTTTGTATAAAAGATGTTCCTCATAGGCTCATGTGTTTGAACACTTGGTTCTTGGTTGGTGGCACTCTTTGGGAAGTTATGGAGTTCCATTATGGGAAGTTACCTTAGAAGGTGGAAGCTTGCTGGGGGAGAGGCGTCACTAGGAGAAAGTTTCCAGGATTATAGCCTGACCACTCTTTCTGTTTGCTTGCTTCTGTGTTCAGATGAAAATATGATCACCCAGCTTTCTGCCTCTGCTTGTTGCCATGATTTCCATAATTTACTGTGCCTTCCCAGTCATGATGGCCTCTATCTTTCTATAACCTTAAACCAAAACAAACCCTTCATTCCCAAATTGCCTTTTTGATGTGTTTCATATCATATCAACAGGAACAAATCTGGTACAATATTTCAGTCTGCATGGAAGTCAATATTTTGAAGATTTATTTCCAATAAAAATAATTTTTGAAATAACTTGGCAATACTGTAAGAAATACTTGTATGTCCATAGGATTTAAACAGTTAAATTACTTTTTTCCCAAGTGTAAATTAAATAAATATAGTCTCCTTAAAACCTGAAGTGGGAACTGAGAACAAATGAAAAAAGGCAAATGAATGCACAAAATGACTACTGACTGTAGTGATGAACAAAGCCAATAATGTTAGGTGACCATACGAAATTTAGAGATTTGAGCCTGTATGCTACCTAAAAAATGTCTGATTTATATAGGGCAGTCTAATTACAGAGTGCACACAATCTTTTTCCAAACTAGCCAGCCATTGTCCTTTCACAATGCATGTGCAAACTAAGGAATGCCTTTAACCCTTGAACCAATGCAATGAAGAACTCAAACAACAATGACAGTAAAGGTAGGAATCACTTACTAGATGCAAGAAATTTTACATTTATTATTACTGTTGTTATTCGTTTCTTGAGACAGGGTTTCTCTGGGTTACCTGACTGTCCTGGAACTCACTCTATAGACCAGTCTGGACTCAAACTCACAGAGATCTGCCTGCTTCTGCCTTTTAAGTGCTGGGATTAAATGCATGCTTCACCATCACCTGGCTACAATGTTTGCTATGAAAAACATATTATTTTAAACAAAAATTGGTAAGCCCACTATCCAAACAAAGACATAAAACCTCAAAGGTTTTGGATCACTTGGGAGAAAGCATTTGCAATGCCAACCTTAGAGCTCACTTTTATCTAAGTGCATATCACATTTCATTCAGTTTTGTTATAAATAAAGAATTAGAAACTATGAAGTTTACTATGTACTTAAGGTGTCACATTGGGTTATAAATAACTACTTTCTCAGTCACTGTTCTCTTTACTAGGGAAAGAAAAACTGGATTTGAACTATGTGTACAAGATGAGACTTATAATCGCAAATCTAAGCTAACCCAACTAAAAGATAACAGAAATCTTTCTCACTGCCGGATCTTCCCTCCAGTTGGATAGATTGCCACATGCAATTCTCCAAATAGCAAGTACCAGAGACCAGAACAAACAACTTTTAAATGTAAAAAAATTAAAACATCCTCTTTAGTAAGGACTGACAAATCTACCAGGGCTTAATGATTCTTTAAATCACGAAAACGTTCTTGGTGTCAGGTGAACCCAGGCTGGTGCACCCATGTGTGCACATTGCTCTTTTTTTTTTTAGATTGACTATTTTAGAACCCCATCCAACACTGAGTCTGTGTACCCTGGTCTCGGGTTCCAGTGTGACCTGTCCAAAGAATCATGACAAACTCCCTGTGAGAGCACCTATGGCTATTAGAGCGCCTCCACTCTCCAAAAGTTCTCAAATAGGGATGCTTTTAGTTACATATACATTATGAGTCTTATGAAAATATAACGACACACATATTATGTATGTTCAAAATATCCACTGTCAAGGTTGGAGGGTGTAGGTCAATTGTACATGCAATTAGAGTCCCTCAATATAATTCTCAGAACCAAAAATGTGTTCACTACCACTCATTGTACTACACTTTCCTTAAGAGCTATAAGCACATTATAAGCTACAAGCATAGAGTTACACGCACATACAACAAACTTATAAGACACATTTGTGTCTCCAATAAAATGACAATGAATTTCAACTTGATTTGAAATTTTGGTATCTCTGTGCTGCCTATCTGATTTATTGTCATAATTCTTATTTTCATCAGTTCTAAAGAACTGATCTGGACTCATCCCAGCATCGTTAACATAGGGCATGTATGACAGTGGATAGTTTGCCACTATTGACTTAGACATAGCTCTATAGTTTTCAATGTGTTGTTTCAATTTCTACTGAACAGTGGCAATTCTCTGACTTTTCAGTCATAAAATTTTAAAAGGACCTCTTGAGGCATATGTAGTCCAGGTATTGTCTAAAAGTCTTCCACTGACACCATGTGTCATTGAACTATCAGAACTGAGGCTTATAACTTTGAAGAAAATGTCAGAAACAGTATTAGAAAATGCCTATTACACAGAAGCAAACAATGGTGGAAACATGGATTGTGGCCATTTTGAATAGCAGCGTGACTTGTGTGAAGAGTCTGAGTCGAAAGGATGTTCCAGAGAAGCTTTAGCAGAGATATTTTGCTTATATATTTCTTTTCAGAGGAGTCAAATGAGATTTTAAAAATCTTGGTCCACATAACTATAAAATAGCACTCTCAGTTCAAAGTGAATCCTCTATGTGATCATAAACGCACATCATAGCTTTATAGTTTTTCTTTTTCTCAGTGACACATGTAACAGTGGTGTATTTTACAGGAGACAGGGGTGTTATGATCAAAGGGTCCAAAGATTTGGACTCTAATCAGTGTCTTTACTCTGTACTGATTCATTGAATGTTCTTGTAAATTTTGCTTTACTATAATTTTAAACTGAACCCCCTTCTCCACCTGCATATCTTCTTCATGAATTTCAAGTCTCATACTTTCTCCAAGATTGTTAGAATAGTCTTAGGAAGACTTATTTGCTTCTGTTTCCTTCCCAGATCAATGTAGCCTTCTTAAATATTGAATGATCTCTACGAAGTAGCTACATTCCGGTCATTTCTTAGGTTGAAATCTCAGTTACTAACACATGTTTGATGCTATAGTATGAGTATGAGATCTGCAAATAGGCTCATATATCAGGTGCTCATATATTACCTGCTGATGGACATTGATATGTTATTATACCCTCTGGACTTCAAACTAAGCAAGGGAACCATTGGAGGATTGTTAATCTGATGTCTTTAATAGGAGACAGGTCCTAGTTGGAGAAAGTAGGTTACTCACTTCATGTCCTAGAAAGATGTGTCTTGTCTCTGCCTCTTTCCCACATTTGCTTCCTGCTTTGGGGGAAGTAGAGGGCACCATCAGGCTGATACTTCCATGCTACTTTGTTTGGATACCTTGGACCTAAAATTATGATCCAGTTGACCTTGGGCTGATACTGATAAGCAGAGGCCAAAATAAGCATTCCATTCTTTTATAAGAATTCTATCCAGCCCTTTTCCAAAGATAACAAAGATCTGATTAATACGATTCATAAAAGTGATCTAAGCATGATTTTTCTCAACATGACCACCCATCATGGGTTTTTCTTTCCTTTTATTTGCATATGTTCTGGGAGGTAAGGTTTTGTGTCTACCTTGCCAGCCCAAATTCTATTGACACATGGTATGTCTGTAGTAAATTTGTCATTGAGTAAATGTATCCAATATATTTCACAGTCTCTTGAAACACTCTCTGAGCAACAACTACCTGTCTCTATTTTTTACTCAAGGTTAACTATCCAAAAGCTACAGGAATGAAGTCCTAAACACTTCAAAACAGTAATCATGATCACCCAAGTTAGTCCCCAGGCTCATTTGCAGTTTTAATTCTTTTCTACTCTGTTTGCACCCTTTACTCTCACTATGTCACACCTTTGTTGATTACAAATAATTTGGGTAAAATTTATCACTTCTTCCCACATACTACTATTGTACAACTAAGTTGGCATTGTAACACTGAGCTATTCACCAACTTGATAGCTAGAAAAGGAGCTCTTGAAAAGATGGTGCTATATTCATATTTTATGCATTAAGGGAAATAAGCAGACAATCTTTTCTTCTATCCTCTTCTCCCAATCCAACCCCCAGTCCTGTCTCTAGCTCTGAAGCAAATCACCTGATGTTGAATCTCCCCATCTCTA
Organism: Ellobius talpinus; assembly: GCA_001685095.1. Taxonomy (NCBI): domain Eukaryota; kingdom Metazoa; phylum Chordata; class Mammalia; order Rodentia; family Cricetidae; genus Ellobius; species Ellobius talpinus. Next base: position 24,278 of record LOJH01005693.1, on the reverse strand, counting down.
CCTCCACTTCCAGGGGTCTACGTAGATCCTGGGGGTACACCTTGCTTTCCTCTCTCCTGTGGGTCTCTCTCTCCTCTAGCACACTCCCAATACCTAGAAACATTCTACCTAGGATTCCTAGAGGCCACATCTGGCAGGATCTCAGAAGACCTCCCTACCAACCAACACATAGCCACCACACTCTCCTAAGAATCACAAAGGGCAACAGAAACTAAGGAACTTAACACCCACCCAATGAAGACAAGACCAGATATCAGTACCTAGAGTTACAATAATAAAAAACCCAGATGCCTAGATGCTAGCATAAAAAAGAACACAATCAATAACAGCCGAGACAATATGTCTCCACTAGAGCCCAGCAATTCTACTACAGTAGGCCTTGAGAAATACTATATAGCTAAAGCAAAAGACAAAGACTTCAAAATAGCTACTAGGAATATATTCTAGGTCATTTAATAGGATATAAATAAATCTATCAATGAAAACAGAAACTGTAAAATCAAATGAAGAAAACTATTCAAGAACTGAAAGCCAAAATTAATCCATAAAGAAAACTCAACCTTAAAGAAATACGGAAATAAAAAGTTCAGGAACTTGAACAGGAACCTCAGAGGCAAGCCTCATCAACAGAATACAGAAGATGTAAGAGAGAATCACTGACGCTGAAGACAAGATAACAAGAAATAGATACCTTGTTCAAAGAAATGTTCAATTAAAAAAATCCAGGAATTCTGTGATAGTATAAAATGATCAGCTCTACAAAGAATAGAAATAGAGGAAGGAGAAGAAACTCAGGTCAAATGCAAAGAAGATATTTTTAACAAAATCACAGATGAAAAATTTTTCAGCCTAAAGAAGATACTTATCAAGGTATAAGAAGCACACAGAACACCAAAGAGACCAGAAAAGAAAGTCCCCATGGCACATACTAATTAAATATGAAAGAAACATACAGAACAAGAAAGAATATTAAAAGCTGCAAGGAGAAAAAACCCAAACAAATACCAAATAAAGGCAGACCTATTAGAAATACACTTGAATATTCAATGAAGATTCTAAAAGCCAGAAGGGTCTGAATGGATGTTCTACAAATTCTAAGAGACCACAGATGCAGTCCAGAATACTATACTCAATAAAATTTTCAACTACAATGAAACACAAGGAACAAATCATATTCAACAAAGTCAAAAGATGGGAGGGTGATACACATTACAACAAATAACAGTAATCAAAAAATGCTGTTCACTGATACCTCTCAACATCAGTGGTCTCAGTTACTCAACAAAAACACAGAATGGATTTGAGAACAGAATCCACCCTTCTGCTGCATCCACTAAACATACTTTAACATCAAAAATAGACATCATCACCTTGGGGTAAAAGGATAGAAAAAAGACATCCCAAGCAAATGGACATCAAAAGGAAAACTGAATGGTGATTTAAATATCTGACAAAATGTACTTCAAACTGAAACTAATCACAAGAGATAGGGAAGGACCCTTCCTGCTCAAAGAAGAAAAAAGCCATAAAATGATATTGCAAATTTTAACATATATGCACCAAACACTAGAGCTCCCAAATTCATTAAAGAAACACTACTACAGATAAAAGCATATATTGACCAACAAACACTGATAGTAGACTTCAGTGACCCAAACTTGCCAATAGACTAGTCATCCATTCTAGACAAAAGCTAAACAGAGAGATGCTAGAGCTAACTGACTTCATAAACTAAACAGAACCAACAGACATTCATAGAACATTTCACCCAAACACTGAAGAAAATTCCTTCTTTTCAGCAGCTCATAGAAATTTCTTCAAAACTGGTCCCATACTCAAAAACAAAGGAAGTCTCAGCAGTTACAAGTGAAATAATAGCCTGTATCCTATCTTATGACCATGGATTAAAGCTAGATACAAACAACAGCAGAAAAATTACAAACTCATAGAAAACAACAGCTCACCACTGAATGAAAAATGGTCAAGTCACAAATTAAGAAAGATGTTAAAGATTTCATAGAATTAAATGAAAATAAATGCACAACATATCCAAGTTTATAGGACCCAAAGAAAGTGGTTCTAAGAGGCAAGTTCATAACAGTAAGTGCCTACAGAGAGAGAGAGAGAGAGACAGACAGACAGACAGAGAGACAGAGAGACACACAGAGAATTCACTCTAATAATTTAATAGCACACTTGAGAACTCTAGAACAGAGAGAAGAAATTATGTTCAAAGGGCAAGAAAGTCAGTAAGATTAACAAACACTTATCCCAAATAACCAAAAGACACAGAGAGAACATCCAAATTAACAAAAGTAGAGATGAAAATAACAACAATAGACACTGAGGAAATCTAAAGAATCATAATATACCTTAAAAACCTGTACTCTACCAAATTGGAAAATATAAAAGAAATGGATAATTTTGTCAGTAAATACCACTTATCAAAGTTAAAACAAGAACAGATAAGCAATTTAAACAGACCTATAACTTCCAGTGAAATAAAAGCAGTAATTAAACACATGCTCCAAGGTCTGTCACTCTCTGCATAATGTCTGTCTGTGGGTCTTCATATTTGTTCCCATCTACTGCAAGAGGGAGATACTCTGATGGTGGCTGAAAAGGCACTAATCTATGAGCATAAAAGAATATTATTAGGAGTCATTTTATCGGTACTTTTTTTCCTTTTTAAAAATCCAGTATTATTTGTGTTTACCCTAGGTCCCAGACATATCTAGTTACAGGTTCTGAGTCACTCAAGCAGTGCCAGGTATGAATTCCATACTATGGAGTGGACTTTAAGTCAAATTAGCTGTTCGCTAGTTACTCCCACAAGCCACATTTGTCATGGATGGTTGGTTGTGCTATGATTGTCATGGCACAGGTAGTACATCATTATAGATAAAGGGTTTGTGGCTGGTTCGTTGTTTCATTTTTCTTTTGATAGTGTGCAAATCACCTTCCAGTACCAAAGACACTGGATTGTAGGGGTGAAGGTGGGTCGTAGTAGAAAAAAGACAGGCTGTTGGGAGCATCTTTGAAGAGGATATTGGGGCCTGGTTCGTTGTCTCTTTAGTTCCTGGTGACAATGAGTTAAACACTTTTATGCCACCTTCTGCATGATGCACTCATTGCCTTGCCACAGGAATAAAGGCAAAAAGGGGTAAGCACCCAGGGGCTTCAGCCATGAAAACCATGAAGCCCAAATGAGCATTTTACCCTTGAAGTTTTATCTATATTTGTCATCAAAATGGAAAATACCAACTTTGATTCTGAAACTAGGTGTTTTGGGCCTCCATTTTACAATAGCCTTCTGTGTGTCTTGCCTCTGTTTATCTTATAGACACTCATCATTGTCTTTTGGGTTTATTTAGATAATCTAATATAAAATCATTTTTCATTCTTTAGTTACATCTACAAAAAAGAATCTCCAAATAAAGTCCTAATCATAGGTTCTTTGGAGATGGATGTAACATTTTTGGGGAGCTGCCATTCTACTTCTTCAATGGCTTTCTTCTTATTTCCTCACAAATAATTCTAGTTTGTGAAGTCAGTAAAACGTAAAGGTAGATCTCAGGCCTCTCTCTCTCTCTCTCTCTCTTTCTCTCCCTGACTCCATCCCCTCTCTCTTTTACACACATGCACACACATGTGCATGGACATGCACACACCCATATTTTGAATAGGATTGACCCATAGTTAACACTGCACAAAACTCAAATGAATACTGTCAATTTGAATTACTGCATTTTACTTATCTCTGTACACATCTGAAGTCAGTATGAATTTTAGTCACATATGTGAATATGCCCATCTCTGTCTGTGTACAGTAGTAACTTCCTGTTGATAGTAACTGATGGGATCATTTCCATCATTTTCTGTTCTATATTGAGTTTGCCCACAGATTTGCATATAATCTCTTTAGGAATTTTTCTTTCATCTCTCCTTTTTAGTATAATACATTTTTCTTCTTGGGTCTTGAAAAAATGTAGTTGACATCTGGAGTGACCCCAGGGAATAAAAACATATTTAATTGAATAACTAATATGCAGATATCATTATGACCTCAGGGAAATAATCCAAGGCACATAGTGCATAGTGCCATCATTGTTACTGATGTAGTTATGAATAAAGAGTAGGTGGGGAGTAAAACATTGGATGATCAAAGAGGCTGTGGTCATTGGTCATTTCAAGAAGGGAATTGTGTGTTGGCCTATGTGATGGCTAGCTTTAACTGTCAACTTGACATGAACTAGAACCCCTTGGGAAGAATTTTACTGAGAGATTATTACATTGGGTTTGCCTGTGGGCAGGTGTATAGCAATTTCTTCTAATTTTATACACTCTATCTTAGGTGAAGCTCATTAAGACAGGATGTTCTAAAAGCAAGTGAAGCACCCCATCCTACACAGAACCTTGTTAAGACTCAGGAAGTTTTAAGTGGAGCCTTCTTAAGCCTCAGGGAATAAACAGCACAGAATCTTTAAGAAAGCACTGAAAGTGGTCAGATGCACAAGACCCCTCCCTCCCCAGGCTTATATAAGCAGTCAAGACTGCTAAAAGACACTCTGAGACCAACTGAACTGATTAGAAGAGGCTAGGACCAGCCAAGCTGCCTGGAAGGGGCAAAGCAGATCAACTGCCTGGATGAGGCTCACATCACTGAACTGCCTGGAAAAGATAATCTTCAAGTTCATCAAGGTGTACTTTGGTGGTGTCCTTTCTTTGGTCTGCCATTAATTCCTTATCTGAAGTGAATAGATACTTGTTCATATTTCTCCAAGAATAATGTCACACAATAAAATTAGAATATCTATGGGTATTGTCTTAATTAAATTAGTCAACATGGGAAGATCCATCCCACTGTGAGTAGCATCACTCCCTAGACAAGAAATTCCTGAACTGTGTAAGACGGGGGCAATTAGGCTGAGTGCAGCAAGCAAGCAACTGAGCATACATGCATTCATTTCTCAATGCTCTTGAATGTGGGATGCAAATGGCCGTTTGCAGTTCCTGATGTGACCTCCCCCACAACAGTGGACTATAACCTAGGGTTGTTGGCTGAAATAAATCCTTTTCTCCACTAAGTTGCTTTTTGCCAGGGCATTTTGTCCCAGCAACAGGAATGACACCAGAGTGAAATGTTATTTCTAATGACTCCAGAGAGTCAGGCAAACTAGACAATTAAATGCCTTGAGTGTCGAATTCAAGTTACAAAGGGTAAATGAGTAAGCTTTTGTGGTTGTTCCAAAGCTGTTCTTCGGTGCTTCTAGCTGCAGAGCAAACAAGGGTAAGCATCAAAGCTCCGGCCTGGTTCTAAGAGCGGGAAAGCTTTAGTAGCTGTGACATGCGCAGCCTTGCCATCAAGTTTGATCAGCAGACAGGAAGACAGGAAGGTGCCTTATTTAAATGCACATGTTAAAGGATGAGAGGTGGCACAGAAGCATGAAGACTTCAATGAAGATTGTAGGTATCCACGTCTACACACTGTTGCTCTCCTCCTTCTAAATGGAAAGATGGCTCCCCACTACCCATAAGGACAGAGTATAATATGGTAGATTTATTTTATAGTTGTTTCCATATATAACAAATTAGCGAATATTGCTCAAATTTAGTCATTGAGTGGCCCTAGATGCAGTTTTGAAAGGTGTCAAGCACACTGAAATATCCTAGAGCCAGGATGTCATAGCACCAAGGTTGGATTTAAAGAGTCCTTCCGAAAGGATCTCTGGAAGACACGGTGAGCATTGGTAAATAATCCCTTACTCCTTTAGTGGTATTATCTTCTGCCATCAATCATCTTCCATTTGTAAGAGACCTTGCTGGCTTATATTGTGCAGACAGAGACTTGGCCTCAGAATTTGGAGTAACTACAATCTATATTGCTTGTCACATGCTTCACATAATGGGTTAAATATGGGTAGTGGAGCGGCAGTTTTCAGTGAAGACGACACACCGTTATTGATCTGTGGCATGTGTAGTACACTGAGCGAATGAGTTCCTCAGAAACTCATGGTGTCTACTCAATGCCTCATCACTTCTTTATTGCAACTATTTTTGAGCAGCATGCATTGATACATGCCAGAAAGTGGGTGGTCACTGCATCACACAGCTCTACTAGAGGTGGTCCCAAACAAACAGTGAGCAAAGAAAATACCTTCAGTGAATAGAACATGGAGAGTTAGGTTGGTCTGTGTAGTTCCTTTCTCTTTACTTAATCCTATAGGAAGCCTAGGAGATGGCTGTCTTAGCTATTCCTTCAAAGTGCACCCTAATATTTATTTGAAAATAAATCTACATCTCATGAAATATCGAAAATATTTTTTGCTGTATTTTTCTTCCCAAAAAGCTCATGGTCATAAAATTTTGAATATCCCTGAAATATCATTATTATTTTAGTATGCAAGATAGGCAGGTAGAGTAAAGAATTTTTGGAGTGCTATAGAAAATTCTAAACATGAAAGATGTTTTGAAAGCTTGTTATTTTATGCTTTATTATTATAGGATATTTGAAGACGAGGTTCAAATATATTTATTTTATGAGATATAGTTAAAATCCTTAATTTGAGACAAAAGGATTTACTTCTATTTATACAAAAAAGTGGAGAAAAGTAGGCAGGAGAAATGAAATCCACATGCTTTCCAGAAAGAATTAACAAGAACTCAGCACAGAATTTTCCTGATACACAGTTTGTTACCATTATATCTAGAATGATGCAGTAGGAAAGAAACAGAAATCCTTCTGCATACAGTTCACTTCTTAATTGTATTGTGTGAATGCCTCTGGTTGATTAATTCACAGCTCCATGTCTGCTGGACATGCAAGGCATTTTATATGAACTTAACCATGAAAAGACAGACATTAAATGTGGTCCAATATCCAGCTGCAAAGTAGACACTCCAAATTTTATAAGCACATGGAAAGGAGGTTGCTATTTCGCTCAGATATTTAGTTGATAAGCATCAGTACATATCCTTCTAGCATGTGGAATTTATGAACAACATGACAACCATAGTAATCTACAATCTAATGTTGTATAAAAAATTTACACTTGAAAGTCTCTTTTGCTTTTTCTGAAACAAATGGCCAAATTCTCCCCAGTTACTTTGTCAAACTTCATGGCTAAGAGTCAAGAGATATCTATTTCTACTCTGATATTTTTACACTTCATCTTGGTGTTTTCTAACCTACTGAATAAAATTCACTAATATTGGAAAATTTAGAGCATTAACATATAATAGTATATATGATCACCAAGATTCCAAGGCTCCAGAAGATCTGGCATCTGATCCTTCCCCCAGGGTACCACAGTGATGGGATGGCTCAAAAAAATTCAATCCCTACTACAATCCTCAGTCAATCAGTTGCTAGACCAACACTTCTGGTCTCTGGCTGAGGCCCGGCTGCTATTGTTGATGGAACTGTTTAGAAAAATGATAAGACTTGGCCGTGCTAGAGAAGGTGTGTCACTTGGGCTGGGGATTTGAGGTTTCAAAAGCTCATGCCATGCTCAGTTAGATCTGCTTCTGCCCTGTGCTTGTGGATCAGATGTGAGCTTTCAGCTACAGCCCCAGCATGATGCCTGCCTGCTTGCTCTCGTGCTCTTCGCCATGATGGTGATGGACTCCTTCCCTGAAATTGTCAACCCAATGAATTCTCTCTTGTATTAGCCATAGTATTTGTCAGGACAATAGAAAAGTAACTAGGACAGAATGTCAGCAATAGGCACAAGAATTCCCATGATATTTACAGAGGACTTTTATCAGTTTTCTGCCTGGATCTGCTTAAACCTCTTGTAACTTCTGTGTGGTCTTCTCCCACCTTCTAGGATTGTGCCTGAATGTAGTATTCAGCACTGCTAATTCTCATTCAAACATCTTAGGTTAACGGAGCCACTTTCCTTGCAGGTACAGAGAACACAATACTTGGTTATGTTCTTTGACCTGAAGAGTGCCTTTATTTAGCTAGTTCTCTCTGGATACAAAGTATAAAAGTGCTGCTTGTTGCTCTTCTGCCTTGACTTGGAGCAAATATGATACCTCTATAGGACCAACCCAAAGCTGGGCTTCTCCTATACCCCACCCTGCTTTTTCCTTTCCATATTTTTATGCCTGTCTTGGTTCTTTTACTGCTCTCTTTGGGGGAAGACCTTTTAAAACATATCACCAGCACAGGAATCCTTACTTCAGTATCTGCTTTCTGGATGATGGCCCCAAGTTAGACCAGTATCATCACAAGCTCCTCCTTAAGATTTCTCAGCCGGCTTAAGCTCTGATGTGAACTCACTGGAGAGCTCTGCTGGGAAGCACCATCCTAAACTGTTATCAGGCTGGGTTACTGCTAGTGTTGTTTGCTTGTACCGGTCCCCAAAACCTTAGTAGGAACAAGGCATTTCCAGATGAGTGTGTGGGCTCAGTGGTGTTCACCAGGCCGTTATCCCACCAGGGCCTTCCTCCCGTTTTCAGCGATCACACCACATGCTTTCCAAAGATGCTCTTGTTTGTCTGCTTTTTAAAATCTCATCCCCCAGCACGTATTTAAAACTGCTTCAGTAGAGAATATCCCATTCTTTCCAGTGTTCCAACTCAGGATACTTATCCCATGTATATTCTTGCAGTTGTAGCTGTCAATGTAAATTAGAAAACAATTTTATTCTTCTTTGGAGGCAAGGTTTTTCTTCCTAGACTCAAGTTTCAAGTGTTTCTTCTCGCAGAAAACACTATCTGCCATATACTTTTCCAGATCTTGGTCATTATAGCTTGGGAAAGCATTTCATTCACTTTGGTGGACAAGCCTTACTTCCTGGCCTTAATTTCATACTGATTCTTCGAAGATGTTAGATCCTTACATGAGTCATGCAAGAAACTACAGGATTAGGAAATAGGTTGTGAGGAAACTAATACTTACCTGAAGCCAGAGCTTGACCTGGCTGCCAGGTAAGGGAGATACCAGAGAAAATGTGTTTTTTTCCTAGTAAGGGATGTTTAATGAACTCGAACGTGCAAAGTATTCTGAGCCTTCAGGTTTTTCCATTTTTCACCAAGTACAAGTACCTGAAGGTCCCAACTTTCAGGAAGAGTGTAGTACCATTTGAATTCAAATGATGTAATTCAGAAACTACGGGATTAGACTACATTTAATTTTCAGTTTCGTCAGCCCTGCAGAGATGAGAACTAATTTTAGCACAATCATTTTATCACCTTGGCATTTTTTTTTTTTACCGTATTGAGTTTGGAACTTAAAGCTTCCTATCAAAGTTTCAGCACGTCAAGAAGTAGTGAAGTCCCTCTGTAGCCCACGGGGTCTTCGTGTCCATTATATCGTTCTTAGAAAGCAGTCATTTATTCTCTACTTCTTGCCTTTGACAGCCAGGTTATTCCAGAGAGCCAAAAGACAGATAATTAAAAATAAGTATCTATTTACTTTTAGCTTGCTCTGGGTACCTTCTGTAGTTCCCATTTGATCATGTTTCCTAGAGCTTGTGTCTTGGAAGGGCAACCTTCTGTGTGACCATGTTGAACAGGAGAATTCTGGGAAGAGGAAAACTCAGTCTACAGTCATCACCCAGACACAGAGCAAGCAAGATGTGACTGCCTTGCCAAAAAAGGTACCAAGCCACATGGCTAACAGAGACAAGAATTATGGGCTAATATAAGGTATAAGAAAGACTGAGCTACTAGGCCAACCGGTTTATGATTAATGTAGACCTCTGTGTGTTTATTTGGGACTAAACGGCTGTGTGACTGGACAGGACAGAAAACTCTGTCAACATCCAGTTGTTCTTTTATTGTTCAGGATTACATATATATGTAATATACATATTTTATATATATATATATATATATTAGTCTTTTCATTTCCAAATGAAGCTTAAGAGGATTCTTTCAGTTTCTCTGAAGCATTGCATCAGAGCTTTGCTTTGGGTTGCACTGAATCTACAGATTGCTTGAGGCATCTTCACACCCTCTCTCCTACCAACCCACGAGCATGGACATCTTGTCATCTTTGTCTTCTCCTTTGTCTTCTTTTCTCAGTGTCTTAACGTTTTCATCGCATAAATGTTTCATTTCCTCAGTTAAATTTATTCCAAGATATTTTATTTTATTTGAGGCTACTGTGATGGGATTGTTTGTCTGATTATGTTTTCTTTTTATGTTTGTCATTTGTATATAAAAAGGCTACTGATTTTTGAGTGATTTTAATTTTGTATCCTGCTACTTGGCTGAATGTGTTTATTAGCTGCAGGAGTTTTATGATGGAGTCTTCAAACATAGCCTGTCAAAAATTGAATCCAAGATACTCATTCCTTGAGGGTTCCTTCTACTTCTAATAACAAATTGTTCTGTTAGTAAGAACCTTTAGCTGTAAACATATTAATTCTGTCTAGTTGGGGAAGGAAAAGTACTTATTAGTGATACTAGACAGCTTGTATTTTCACTGAAAGAACTAGGGGGGAATAGGTTGAGCTCATGAGAGGTACCCATAATCCATTGCCAATTTCAGAACTGTTTCATGTGAAGAATGTTACTAATCACTATATCAACTCTGCAGGAAATAATACATGAGTGGACAGAGCCTTTCCTTGCTTGACCATGCCAAAATTAAAGATTTATGTGGGGAGAAAAATTTGGAGAATCTGGTCCTTCATTACTCTGAGCACAGGGAAGTAAAATTTTTAGATTCTATCTTGAGAAAGCAGTATTCACTTTGCTGTAAATACCCAAACACAAGGAGTTTTTCAAATGATGCTACGTAGCCCAAGCCAACAAATATATACTATCTAGGCTTCTGTGCTTCTATTTTGTAAAACTTATTTTGAAAATATTTCTTTGACTATATGCACATTTATTTCATGTGCTTAAAATCCAGAAATGATTCTTAAAGAAGTGTTGTTAAACCTTCAGCACAAAGAATGCCTACTATGTTCAAGATGTGATACTGGAAATCATACTACATACGTACAGCTGCTACTAGTATGACTGACACCCATGTACGTCATACTCACTGTTCAAGGTTTATATACAACCAAAACTGAAGCTTTTCAGTGGCAATTAATCACCAGCTTCATCATATTCATTTCTATCTGTTGTGGTGGTTTGAGAGAAAATGCCTCCCCATAGGCTCACAGGAAGTGGCACTATTAGGAGGTGTGGTCTTGTTGGAGGAAGTCTGTCATTGGAAGTGGGCTTTGAGGTCTCAGAAGCTCAAATCAGGCCTAGTGGTGCACTGCCACTTTCTGTTGCCCGTGGACCAAAATGTAGAACTCACAGCTCCCTCTCCAGCACCATGTCTGCCTGCATGCATCATGCTTCCCACCATGGATCATGGACTAAACTCCTGAAACTGTAAGGTGGCTCCAATTAAATGTTCTCCTTTACAAGAGCTGCCATGGTTATTGTGTCTCTTCATAGCAATATAAGCCTAACTAAGGCTTATAACTAAGATATCTGTCAACAGAAATTACTGTTTTTTTTAAAGAATTACAGACCTTCATTGAGTTATAAATGTGAAATGAGTGTATTTTCTGAGCCTGGCTCACTTGATTGTGTTTAAAGGAATTCAGCATGCTAGGAAGATCTGCGTGTTCCATGTGGCCATATATACATAGACAGATATATTTGTTTGTATATGTATGTCTGTATAGTGTATACGGGTGGTACCATAAATCTGCATGCCATACCCAGTAATACACTGAAAATAACAATTCTTTTATTCATTAGAACACAATAATGTCACACTCTCCTTTAAATCTCTAACTTAAAACCAATGTTCTGAAGACACAAGGCTGGAATTTCTTTCTCCAGAATCATGCATCTGGTCAGCTGTGCCACAGGACCACCAAGCTCATCATATTCTATCTCTCATTCTTTCCTGACAGACTTCATCCTCCGTGTTTGCCACCACAGTGTGGTCACCAGAATCCACTTCTCTCCCCTATATGTGCGTAAGCAGATGCTTCTGTGTTCCTACTTCCTGCATTTTCTCAGGGCTTCTGCTTCAGGGTATAACACCAAGCATTTTCCCTTACTAAGGCCACTGAGCCTCATGCAGTGAGGCTGTGCCTGCAAATTAATTCCTGTTTGCTCCCAGGATAGCCTTCTATCAGTGCCTGATGGGAGTTGGAATGAATATGCTATAGTTCACCCAGGCCCCCTGTGGTGGAATAACACTGAGAAGGATCCACAATCTAACTTCTCCAGTCAGAGAAGAGCAAGCCACCTAACCTGTTCAATAACTGTGCTGAACTGCAAAATATGGACACAATTCCACTAGTTCTGGAGTGTAGATTCTTTTGGAATATGTTGTTGCTGTTCTAACATAAAGTAGACTGCAGTTGATTCACTTATAGTGTTCATTAGGATATTACTTTGTATGATTTCCTAGTTGTTCTAGGCTACAATATATATTATATGCACCAAATTACAATTATATATTACATGTGAATAATATAATGTGCATTATATGTACAATATGCTATTAATGGTATTTCCCCCACTTTACATGTATCCATATTCTCAACACATCAGCTACTACACTGAAAAGTTTTATAGTTTTTATGTCAGCCATAAAATATAATTTAATGTACTCAGGAGAAACAACTCATTTATATACATCCTGTCCTTCCTTCTGGTTTAAAGTTAAACTTTTCTGCCACAATTTCTTTATTGGGTTAGAGAATTCCTTTTTAGCTGACCTTTAGTTACTGGTTTCTGAGACATCTCATTGGTTTGGTTTTACCTGAGAATGTGACTCCCGCCCCCATTCTTGAAAGGCACTTGGAAGGAATAGAGACTTTTGGAGTGATTGCTCTTTTCATGTTTCACTGTTAAGAAGTGTTGCTCTTTCTGGCCTCTCACCACTTCTGGAAGAGTCCACTGTCATTCAAATTGTCCTCCTAGTAGGGGTGCAGTCGTTTCTTGCTGGCTCCTTTCAGCATGCTTTCTTGGTCTTCACTTTTCAGAAGTTTGACGTATTTGGGTGTGAAATTCTTCAGATTCATCCCGAGCAGAATTCGTACATCTATGAAGCTTTTCCCTTTTCATTAAATTTAGACCTTCTTAGCTGTTGTTTCTTTGTACAATTTACCCATCCCACTGTTTTGTATCCTCGCCCTCTTTCGGAAACTCAGTGTGACACACACATCTCTACACATCATGCCAGTGGTCTGATTTTTATGTTTTTATCCCATTTTCTTTTGGCTGCCCAGATTCATAAATTACTCGATCCATTTTTATATCCACTGCTCTATCCAGTCATCTCTGCCCTTATTAACCCCCTTTATAACCTCCACTTTATTATTTCTTATACCTTCATTTGTTTCTTAATTTTTCACTATTCTAACAAATGTGGCTTACTGATGGATTTTTGAATGATTTTTTAAATTATTATTAGATTTCAAAATCAGATTCTTCACAGTTTTGGAATCGATTGGCTTTCTTGTTCTCATTCATTTGACTTGTTGGCTCAGTACAAGTGATTTTTCTGTTGCTGTATCCCTTGTATTTTGGATCTTATTTCTTGGGAACCTAGATCTTTTCATTTGTTTGTTTGTTTTGTTTTTCAAGACAGAGTTTTCTGTGTAGCCCTGACTGTACCAGGCTTCCTTTTGGGTCACCAACCAGCTTCCCAATCATGACATGGAGACTTCTTATTAGTTATGAATGCTCTGCCTTATCTAACTCTTATTTTAATGTTTCTCTTTATCTACATTTTGCCTTGTTTTTTTTAACTTTCCTTCCTTCCTTCCTTCCTTCCTTCCTTCCTTCTTTCCTTCCTTTCTTTTCTTTCCTTCTTCTGTGGCTGGTTGGCAGCTGTCTGGTTTCTGGTCCAAGTCATGTTCCTTTCTTTCTCCTTGCTCTCTTCTCCTTCTTTTCCAGCCTAGATTTCTTTTCCTATTTTTTCTCTCTGTCTGCCAACCCTGCCTATCCCTCTCCTGCCTAGCTATTGGCCATCCAGCTTTTTTTTTTAGAATAATTAGGTGCCTTAGGTAGGTGAGGTGAAGCAGCAACATCTTTACATTATTAAATGCATCATAAAGAAATGTAACACAATAAATATTTAAATGTTAAATGCCAAGTTAAATAAATATTCCACCACACCTGCTATCCTGGAGCTCACTCTGTAGATCAGGCTGGCCTTGAACTCACAGAGATCTTCCTGCCTCTGTGTCCCTAATACTAGGATTAAAGGCTGTGCCACCTGTTGTAAAAGTTCCTAGAAAAAAAGAAAGCTCTCTAGACAGAAGAGAAATGCTACCAGAAGGGAAAACGAAACAAGAAATTTGGGAACTGAAGGGCAGTCAGTGAAGTGCATGGAGGAATCACACAGTGGTTGAGAGTCCTACTGCACGGATATACCTGCGAGTGGCCCAAAGGTCAAGGGTGCAAATGTGGCGGAGTGAGCATCAGTGGGCAGACTGTGAAATTTACAGCTAGGATTGCAAACACCAGAGAGACGTCATTTGTCTCTTGGCTTTGTATGCATCCCATCTTATTTCAATTCTTTGACAATTGCTAAGATTTGTTTAATGGTTCAGGATAAGACATACCTTGGTGAATGTCTTTTCAGTGCTTGAAAAGAGTGTATATTTGCTCTTCCAGGGCATGTGTTCTGGAACTGTGAAGTTGATATTGGTTGACAGTATTGTTATCTCTGCTGTGCATTTGATGATTTTCTGTTTAATTCTAATATTAATTGATAACATGAGGATGCTGACACTGCCATCCCCTTTCTTATCAATCAGGCTCTTAATTGGATGTTGTAGTTGGACTGTTTGAAGCACATATCTCTATGATTGCTATGCTTCTTGGAGTATTGACCCTGTTAATGTATGTAATATGCTCTTAGGAAACTATTTTCACTCTGAAGGCTGTACTATTTAATATGATGTAGCTACCCCTGATTTTTTTATTAGTGATTACATTATGTGCATCTGTGTTTGTTTTGCTTCCAATTTTCCTATATTTTTATATTTGAAGTGGCTTAGTTCTTGTGTGTGTGTGTTCATATGTGCCACAGTGAGCATGTGGGTGTTACAGGACAAGATATTCAGAGTTGGTTTTTACCTTCCACCTTGGTTGACACAGAGTGTCTCTTGTTTTTCCTGCTGTACTGTGTGGTCCAAGCTAACTGGCCCGTCATCTCCCAGGACATTCTCATCTCCTAACTCTGCCATATCAGTCCTGGTACTACAGACGGATGCTACCACATTCAGCTTTTTATATAAGGTCTGGGGATCTGGACTCAGGCCCTCAGGCCTGTGCAGGAAGTGCTCTGACCTACTGAGCCATCTCCATAGCCTAGTTGTTTTAATTTTAATCCAGTCTCACAAACTTTGAAAATGTCTAGTTCTTATACGTTTAATGTAAATGTTGATATACTAAGGCTTTAGCTTTCTATTGTAATCTATTTTCATTTTATTTTTTGTCATTCTTTATAATCAAATACATCACGTATTGCTGTTTTATTAACGAAGGCTGCAAACGCTTATGAAGTAAATGAATTTCTGTCATAAAATACACAGACACACACACCACTTTCCAAATATAGCATATATCACCATTTTGTATTCTGACAGCAGAACTGATGTTTCCCGAAGGTGTCAAATTTGATTTGAATATTCAATTTATATATTTATGAAATGTCTTAATTAAAATATTTTTAAGGTTTTATGTCATTTTAACAAATTTCCCCATCTTTTAAATGATCCTATTTTTAAAAACTGGTAGAAATTCCTGTTAGTAGATTTCCCCCCTGCAACTGTCTAAATCTTTACTTAATAATATAAACTCTGGCAAAGTTATAGTGAACTTACTGGATTTCATAAGAATTTTTACATAGACACAGGGTGCTCATTGCTTCTTGTCTTTACTTTATGTAGGATGCTCCACTACAAGGAGTCTACACCATTCTGCAGCCATCCCAAATGATATTTCTGAAAAATAGTAAATGGCATTGAAAAAATATGCTTTAGTACATTATGTTAGAAAAAATAAGATTATAAAGTTACAAGGCTCAGGGAGTAAACAACTCAAAAACCTCAAGAAGTTGGTGAAACTTGGCTTTTCACAAGGCCCCTGCCTCCAGTTTACAGAAATAGTAACATTTGGATTGGAGAAAAGACTCTTGAGCAATCTGCCTATTATCCTGCCTGCTATATGTGTAGGAGACTCCACAGATACAGTTTTCAGGAGTTGTTTCCCCTGTTAGGACCAAGCTTTGTGAAGGTGCAGCAATCCTGGAGCTACTGCTCTTCTTGGAGTAATCGCTTCTGTCACTTGTGTTAGGCCACCCTGACACAAACCTAGAAGTGTCTGGGAAGAGGGAATACTAACTGAGAAAATACGTCCAAAAGATTGGCCTGTGGGAAATCCTAAAGCACATTTTCTTGATTGATGATTGATGTAAGAGGACCCAGCTCACTGTGGGTGGGTTGGCCCACCCCTGAGTTGGTAGTCCTGGGTGCTGCAAGAAAGCAGACTGAGCAAGTCAGCAGCAGTAAGCTGGTAAGTGGTGCTCCTCCATGGGTTCTGCCTCAGCTCCTGTCTCCAGGTTCCTGCCCTGACATGTAAGCTGAAGTAAACTTCTCCCCCTCCGAAAAAAATTATAAAAAAAATACTTTCAATGATTCTGCCTATGAGCACAATGAAAAAAAAAAACAACATAATCTGTCATTTACCAAAAATTTTAGTTGTAATTTAGACTTGAGGTTTTTCGAAGTCTAGATTAGGATGCGTTAATGTTATACTTAAAAAAAGAAAGACATATGTCTTCACAGAAATAAAAAGACAGCATGGTCATCCTGTCTTTCTTTTTCTGGAAGCTGGGCTACTAAGTAATGCTATGAACTTTAAGCTCAGATCACTGATGACTCAGTAGAGAATCCCTGACGTGTTACCAAAGGTAAGAACACAATGTGCTAGACAGATACTGAGTTCTGCACACACTTGAAGATGGGTACGTGGAGGTGATTACAAGATGCTCCCACCAGCCCAGGGAACAAGTGAAACCAATACTGTGCACTGTGGGCTAGAGTTACTATATTAAGAAGTTGTTACTGTCTTTACAGGACACGGACCCAAACACGCCAAGTGAGGAAGTGAGCCTGAGTCACAGGAGCAGACCTTATCTGGAACTCATTAAGGAGTCCCATAGAAAGTCTCTGATCTAAAGCTGGTTTCTGTGACCTGAGATCTTGAACATGGCGGGTACACAAGGAGGCCATGTTGAAAACGATGCTTGGATGTTTTCTGCCTTCAAACTAGAGCAGAACAGTTTTATTACAAGAGTCCATAATAGCTTCAATAGCAGAAGAATGACTTCGTTTTAATTGCGTAGACTTTTAAATTGGCGAAATGTTTTAGTAATAGTTTTAGAAATGAGGTATTTAAACATTTTTAGAAAAACAGATTATTTTTTCTCAAAGCAGTAAGACTATTTTCCTAGTTCTTTTAGTAAGAAAGAAATCTGCCAGGTTCTTTCCATTATACTTTTTCATTTTCCAAATCAAGCATTGAACCATACTCAAGAAATTTTAGCTAAAATACATGTTTTTTCCAGGGAGGGGCCCCCAAATAATTTTGGATCAATTGTAACTACTTTATTCCTTATTAAGCTTTCAAAATTTAAAAGTGTGCTGAAAAAAGAATACATAATTTCACAAAATTATAAGTATCAAAGAGAGCAAACTGAGCTATAGAGTACATTGGGAACACCAATATTCATATTAGAAATGTTTGGCTATGACAAACTTGGAAGAACAAGCACACTTGGAAGAGAAGTTCTAAGCCCTGGAAACTGGGCCTTGCATATTGTATTAGATTATTACAAAAAATAAGTTTGTTGCTTTTAATAGCTTTTGAATTTGAATATTAGATTTACTTAGTAAAAATTATATGTATAATTATAGTTGAAGAGTCTAAGCCACAGCCTTGTGAATGTCCTGAAATCAGAGGAAAGCACACTGTTAGAGCAGGGATTTCAGTCTGCTTTCTAAAGCGAATTCTGAACAGCTTTCTTCATGCTTTAGAGACAGCAGTCAGCAGAGTCATTTTTCCCTGTTTGGGACAGGACAGTGTTTAGGGAATCAAGTCCAACCAACACCAACAGGATGAGATGGGAAGGCCAATTCGGGTGTTTGACATATGTGTAAAATGTGTACAGTTAGAAGATTTTAACATGTTGGATAGGCAGTGATGGCACATACTTTT
Organism: Ellobius talpinus; assembly: GCA_001685095.1. Taxonomy (NCBI): domain Eukaryota; kingdom Metazoa; phylum Chordata; class Mammalia; order Rodentia; family Cricetidae; genus Ellobius; species Ellobius talpinus. The sequence goes on along the minus strand of LOJH01005693.1, from coordinate 6,068 downwards.
AATCCCAGTACTCGGAGGCAGAGACAGGGGGATCTCTGTGAGTTCTAGACCACTCTCATCTACAGAGTAAGTTCTACAACACCCAAGACTACAGAAAAACTCTATCTCAAAAACAAACAAAGCATTGACACCAAAAACGTTTTAACATTTTGAACAAGAAATTTTAAATTTCATTCAGGAGAACAAAAATGAGACAAACACAGGTTAAAGCGTGCTTGCAAAAATTTCCTGGAAGCTGGGTGTATTGCTGATGACTATAAATTAAAATAAAATGTCCTACCTAACACCATTCTTTCAGGAAAATAGGTCTAGAAATTATATTATATATTCAAATTTCCAACAGATTAAAGTTCCTAAAGAGTAAAACAATAGTAAAAGTATTAATGGCTAATAAAATATATTGGTGGATATCTATTTGATCTCAGATTAAAGTATGCCTTCCTCAGGAGCATCAATCAAGGCAAACGTGATACTCGGAAAGCAGTTTAGAGATACAGTTCCATAGAATTAAACCCTAAATGGCACAACATTTCTTTCCTTTATATTAAACCCAGTTCTACTCCATGTAACAAGTTCTTATTCATCGATGCATGAGAAAGGGACATTTTGTGAATAAATCAGATAGAATCCTGATATATGAGGGATCATAAGCATATTCAGGTGTTAATCTCACATTAAAATGAAAATTCAAAAGCTCCTATTACTTGACTATTAGGCGACAGGATGTTAATAGCACTCAGACATGGTTAGCAAGATCTTTTTTAGAGACCCAACTATTTGTCAAATTGATTTATAAACCTGAGTAACATTCATCTCTTCTTGGAAAGTTTAACTTTTGGAAATCAAATAATAAGACCTCTGATTAAAGTGATTTTAAAAAGAATTTTTCTAAAAATTCCTGAATAAAATAAAATTTGATGGCAACCTAATAGGAAGAATATGAAACAGACTCCACAAAAACCTGTTACTTTGTTCTAGATTAAAGAGTGGTCTCTTAGTTCATATCTGTGAATGTAATACTTGTCATAATCAAAGATTAATATGTAATATTTATTGATTTTATATGTCTATCTTGTTCATAGTCACTTTTCAAATTGTAGAAACATGATTCTACCTCAAATTTTCAGTAGTCTGTTTCTAATTTGTCACACCCACATGGTACTCATGCCTGCTTTTTGCTTTGTGGTCCAGAATCCTTGATGGACATATCAGAAGAGCCACAGAGGCATCCATCAGGACTTCCCATCCAGGCTGACTTCAGCATCTTCAGAACAACTTAATATTAGTTTCACACAGTATTTGCTATGCTCTAGGAAGGTCTGAAGGAGACTTACTGATTTTCATAACAGCAGCTACAACTTTTTTCATAAGTTACTTTCATTCAGTAGATACCAAGAGAAGTATAAATTTGAGATTTGGATAAACAAAATATCTACATTATTCTCCATTTTAAAGTAAAGTAAGACACCACAGTGTACGTGAAACTATGTGATACAAAACCACACACTAGTAGACCACAGATCATGCAGCTAAAAAGCCTTTTAAACATGTGTGTATTCCACACATCCCCAAAGAACTCCAGATTTTTACTTTCAATAAAATCTGTGAGACCCTGATACACTCACAGTTGAAAGCTAAGATTTCTGGTTGAAAATAACACAAGGGACCTAGAATCTTCCATTCTTCATAAAAAGTTGTTTATAAATCCACTGTTACATCACACACATTTCTAAGAACACCACTAATATACAAAATGCTCTCATAAAAGCCATTTTGTTTTAGCTTCCAATAATTCTTATTTATTCTTTGTCATATGCCATCTCTATTTTCCACTTCTCTCTTCTTCTCATCCAGAACCTCTGAGGTAGTTATACTGGGTTTGGAGTTTATATCTCACCTGGGTCACCTGTGATGTGGAAGTTGGAAGCTTGTCTTCAGTGGTCTCCTGCCACTTCTGGAATATTTGACTCTAGGATCATATTGACCTTAAGTTTTTGAAATCTGATTAAAGAATAAATCAGCTTTTCTCCTTGAGGAACAATTAAGTTCAGAACTTTATTTTCCCCCTTTTCTTTTCCTTGAAGTTGTCAGCATGATAATGTAATATTTTGTCTTGTGATTTGTCTTAGTTTGGTATCTATTGCTGAGATGAAGACACCATGACTGAGAAGTCAGAGCAGGCACTTGAATAGTAAGAGAACCAGAGGTCACAGAGGAGTGCTGCTTACTGGCTTGCTCCCCATGGTTTGTTCAGTCTGTTTTCTTATATAACCCAGAAACACCTGCACTTGGGCTAGGTCTTCCCACATTGGCCATTAAGAAAATGCACAGAGACTTTGCCATTGGTCTAATATGATGGAGGCAGTTTTTTTCAGCTGAAGTTCCCTCTTTCTGGATGAGTCTCGCTTGTGTCAAGTTGAAAAAAATATCTAAATAGGCCCTTGGTTTCAGTACCAAATTTCTGGCAGATGGCTACGTGACTTATGTCTCCATTTGTCTTAGATAGGGTTGCTATTGCTATGATGAAAGACTGTGACCGAAAAGGCATGGTAAGGAAAGGGGAGGAATAGATTTACTTTGCTTACACTTTCATATTGATGTTCATCATCAAGTGAAGTCAGGACAGAATGCAAAGAGGGCTGGAATCTGGAGGCAGGAGCTGATGCAGAAGCCGTAGAGGGGTACTACTTACTGGCTTGCTCATCATGACTTGCTCGGTTTGCTTTCAGATAGATCCCAGGACACCAGCACATGAATGGCACCACCATAATGGGCTGGGCCCTCCCCTATCAATCACTAATTATGAACATGCCTTACTGGCTTACATACATCCCAGCCTTATGGAGGAATTTTCTCAGTTGAGTTTCCCTCCTCTCAGATGACTGTGGTTTGTCTCATGTTGGCCTAAAACCACTCAGCACACCATTAGAACCTTATTTTTCTTTTGTGCCCTTTTGTACCATTATCTATATCCAATCTGGGTTGGCAAGTAATTAATTATATATGAACACTCTAAAACAAGCAGCAATAAAAAATGCATATCCATCCATATGTAGCATGAATTCTAATTATTCTTAATAAATAAAACCCAGAGTCAGATATTAGAGGTGAAAACCAAAGGATCAGTGAAGCAGTGTGGCCAGTCACTAGAGTGACCTTTTACCTCTCCCATTGCACAAACCAAAGAGGCAATCCTGTCTTCACTGTCTTCTTAGACTGCATCCTCAGACTGCAGAGAAAATCCTCCAACTGCAACTGTCTCCACCACACCTCTTACTGCATCGAGCTCCTGTCTCCTCCCGCCTTATATTCCTCTCTCCACCCAGCCATATCACTCCTGTTTCCACCTCCCTAGTGCTGGGATTAAAGCATGAGATTCCACTTTGTGTGAGCTCTGTTTCTCTTTTAGACAGATTCAATCTTGTGTAGCCCGGGGTAGCCTTGAACTAACAGTGATCCCTCTGCAAGCAAGCTCCCTTCTGAGTCCTGAGATTAAAGGTGTGTGTCACCACTGCTGGTGACTAGTGACTTAGTTCTGCACTCTGATCTTCAGGCAAGCTTTATTTGTTAAAACACCAACAAAATAAAACTCCATCCACCCACCCACCCACACATCCATCCATCCATCCATCCATCCATCCATCCATCCATCCATCC